>JASDQU010947121.1:45618-65414 GCA_032191745.1 Picea mariana
TGTCTATCAGTTGTTTTTTAAGAAACATTTCTTTGAAGAAGGCCGCCAATGGATGTAATAAGGTTGTCACACCCCAGACTTCTTCAACACTAGTTGTAAAGTTCAAATTCCATGCTATGATCAAATCACCCTTAGCCAACAGTCCCTTACCTTTCACCTTTTCCTAGAACCGCTTTCGCTAAGTGCACGAACCATATACATTTAAGAAGTTGATCCTTATCTTATCAGATATACAAAAATCTATCAATAAGATACCACCACAGCTTAAAATATGAAATAAGTTAAAAAATTTAGGGTCCCATGACACCATAAGTCCACCATACTTCCCTAATGCATTAAAAACATATATCATCCAATCAGATCAAAAAATGTTCATAAAGTGTCTGGCCTTATCTTTGAATACCAGAGTCTCTTGTAGAAAGAGAATGTTCATAGAAGTTTTTGAAAGTAGTCTTCTCATGGTGGCCACTTTTAGGGGTCCTCCTACCCCTCTAATATTTAGTGAGAGGAGGATCATGATGTTTCCCTTGCAAGGGATTTCATGCCTCTAAGCACCCCCTATTCTAGGTGTGTTTCCAGCTATTGTGCCAAAAAAATAAATATTAGTGCCCAACTTCTTACGAGCGCTCCTTGCTTTTATAGGAGAGACCTCCAAAACGAGGTTGTGTGACCAATATAGATCCTTCACTGCAGTCTCCCCAGAACTGGAAGAGACCCCTATAGCTCCACTAAGATCTAAAACGCTAAAAACTTCCTTTCCTAGAAAGGTCATGAGGGGTATCAGGATAGAAGCCTCTCTAATGGGTTGGACCAATGAATTTATCATACCATCCAGCATGGTATCAATTCCTACAACCCCATTAGTCCCCAAGACTATGCAATGGTATTCGATAAAAATTTTGGGATTAATTTCCATCGACAGAGGCTCGAGGGTAGTTAAAGTCATGGGTAAGGGATCATCCCTAGCCACTATCGAATCCGTTCTCATTGTATCTGTCTTAGAGGACATCCCCGAGCCATTAACCGGAAAAGGTAGTATTTCCGGCATGAAAGTACTATCCAGGTGGTCCCTCTCCCAAGAAAACAAATAAAAATACAGAGATGGGCAGAGTGAATTGAGATTACCAACAAAGGTGGTGGTTAAGTTTCCATATGTATCCTCAGCATGTTTAGCATCATAGTCCCCCAACTACTGCGAATCTGTGACGTCCATGTAGAGGTCCTTTGACTAGTCCTCAAGAGAATCCTCCAAGTCGGACATC
This sequence comes from Picea mariana, assembly GCA_032191745.1. Lineage (NCBI taxonomy): Eukaryota > Viridiplantae > Streptophyta > Pinopsida > Pinales > Pinaceae > Picea > Picea mariana. The sequence goes on from JASDQU010947121.1 coordinate 46,881, forward strand.
CCAAGAGTTGAATGAAATTCCTTTCACAGATGGCCAGTTCACCTACAAAGGAAACACTGAAAGGGTATCCCCAAGTAGTCTAGTCACTACATTATAATGTGACCCCACCAATCTATTTCTAGAGATTCCATTAATCCCGTGTGATTGTACACCTCTACCAAGAATTTTTCCATTCATTTTTCCTTAGGCAGTAAGGCACCTTCATCAACTTTGATGTATCATCCTAGAACATTACCAATCGCCTCCAGTTCTCTAGTATTCCACATTTTAAGTGGAAGACCTGGAAATAGTACCCATAAATGTCAGAAACTAAAGTATTTAGTATTTGGATCAAAATGATTGCACCAATGCTTGAAAATTATGGTTCATCCATCATAGTCCCAAAACCTACCCAAAATGTACTCGGTATCCTCATTTAAAAAAAAAAACGAAGAATAACAAACCTATCCGCAACGTTAACATCTCCAGAGAGTATCCTAAGACCGGCTCCTAGGTACTCGACATCCATTCAGCTATCGATATTTTTCATTGATACCTATAAGAAAATATCCCCACCAGCACATAGAGAGAGAGATTACAGGAGTCCTATAAACCCACATAAACCCCCATCACCATCCTTCATTTAGTCTTTCTTGGCTTCCACACTCTCATGAATCGTTTCAAAAAACCACCCTTCAAATGTGTGTGGCCTTAGTCCGAGTACCAGTCTGATTTGAAAACTCAACAGTCTTAAACCTCGCTACTATAGAAGTAATATCCGACCCTCTATAATTCAATTCTATTCTCGCATCCTCCTTACTACCCAAACCTACAGTTGTGTATCCCTGTAAATGGTCAGTAGCACAACACAGTTGGGGGGATCACTTCTTACCTGTAGAAAAGGGGGGTCTTCTCTTTCAAGGAGAAAATTGGTGGCGATTTTAAGCATTCATTAATGTGGCACCTACTGTCATTAAGCCTGCACAGCTCTTCCATTGAGGAAAATAAGCCTTCCTTCTCCCAAAGTTCCTCGTCATCCGCACCCATGAGCGTGTTGACCTCACTGTCCATACCAAGTCTTTCACCAGCCCTCGAAAGCCTGCCACCTCAGGTATGTAGTCGTACCATGGCGGAAAAGACGAGAATCAATGTTTAAGACATAGTAAATGATACGGGAGGACATATACAGGGAATAATAAAATACCCTTGTCAAATCGAGGTCATTTGATCGGTTAAACAGACTCCTACTGCATCTAAAAAACAAGGAAACTTCTTCAATGCTTTTGATACACAATGTCGTGCTATCCCCCAGAAAGAAAGAAGGATAACGATGGCGGTTTCATCATTTCCAGGTTCATTGTCCACCAAAGTATAGGGTATTTAGAACAATATTATCGCCATTCCACCAAAAAAACCAAGGTTTCTCATCTTGGCTAAATACTTTTGTTCTATAGTTTTGTTTTATAGTTGCAACAACAAACTTTGCAGCATCAAATTATCTTATTGTTTTCACTGTATTGGGGTAACCTCTTCATTGATGGTTGATTCTACTGCTTCAACAACATTCTCTTTCACATCATGTATTCATCCATCATGTTGATTCTCTAGAAACTCGTCCTCTCAATGTTCATTTGTTCTTCATAAAAAAAAATTCCATCAAATAAACCACATCTGTAACTACTTCCTCTTATTGAACCTCTCCTATCAACGCCATACCTTCTTCTAGTGGGTTGATTTACAATGCTAGCATTCACCTTATCACCACTCTTCTCTCTTTGTTTTCATCTCCAAACCATTTGACTTCTTCTCTCCTTCAAAATCTAATTCTTAATGGTTAACTTCTCCTCGACTCTCAAGGTTAAATTATAATCCTTAGATGTTAAAAAAAATTGAATGCATTAAACTCATATTTAATAGTAATTCGAGACCATTTACAAACATGGAAATATACTCACAACTCTTTTCACTCTGTCTCAAACTTATGGACAATGTGTAGAACTATTATGTATATTATTTTATAGAAATCTTCATTTGCTTCAAGTTCCATAATCTTTGTAATACATTCAACAAGTAAGCTAGAGGTATAAAATTTCCCTTCAACTTGATTTTGTCCCAATTCTTGATCTTCTTCTTACCCTTCATTTTCCTATCCAACTACAATGTATCCCACCATGACAATATGTGACTCTTCAACTTCGTGCATGCAAATTTTACTTCCTTGGGATTCTCAATCTTCTCAAATTAAAAAAAAATATCAATCTCTCGACTAATCTTGAGAATAATCTCCTCAAGGTTCATCCTTCCATTGTACATAGGTGTACATCCAATCTAAGTTTTCCTCTAAAATATTAAATAGCTCTTATAATCCTCTCTTCAATTCCAAATTATCCCTTTGGCTATGCTCTCACAACTTTGATTCTATTTCATCTTCACTCCTATAGTTCGCTTTTATTGTAACACCTCTTTCTTGGGTTACTTATATAGTATCTAACTTTGTAAACATTAACCTCAACATTTCTGCAATATATTCATAAGCATCAATCTCCACTCTTTCGGTGCTTCCATGACATCTTATGATTTGAATGCGTATTTTATGTTCCATATTCCTAACACACAATACACTCTTCTTTGGAAGATCTATGCAACAACCTCACTCTCCCTATATTTTTATTTACACTTAAGATTCTCTTACTATGACACCAAATGGTGCAAATGGTAATCCTCTGGATCAAAGTGGACTATGAAATTCCACCAATACAACACAAAAACAAAAAAAAATAAAAACCAAATATAACTCTGTATTCAAATTCCAAATGGTCAATCTATTAGGCATTATGACAAACCACATAATCAAATTGGAGATGTCTCAATCTATCAACCAAATTCATTCTTGTCAAGAGTCTCATGTTTGAAGGTTCGATGAGAAGTTGTACTCGTAAGTATGAATTTGAATTCATGGTTCTTTGTTGACATGGATGAAGGATAGATGTCGATTTGAAGTAATGTCAATAGATTACTTAACGAAGTYCATATGTTCTTCCCTACCTTAAATTATCTTCACTCTTAACTATCTCAACTCTTAACTATCTCAAGATCCTTCAATCTTATCATAGTACATGTAACCATGGATTTGAATTCATGGTTGTTTTTTGACATGGTTGAAGTAMAAACACCAATCCTGAATTAACATCWRRAGATACCTTAAAGAATCCCCTTTGATGAACTCGAGAATTAGCTTATTTTTATTATCTTATATGGCCATTCACCCCCTAAAGTTTTTTAAMAATTCCACCATCAAGCTTGATATCTCTTGAACTAACCAATTTTGAAAACACTAATGATTTATTGATTGATTACCTGCAAATGCTTATATAGAAAAATATTATATGTGTTTTGTGTCATATCTTTGATTCTTCATGTATGTTGATGAATGAGTGTGAATAATGGGTCTGCTAATGAGTTATGGATGATATTTTTACTTTTTATGAGTGTATGTTTGTTGTAGAATGATCATTTACTTTTTTCATCAATATAGAATGTCTTTCACCAACACTTATGCACAATTTTCCAAGCTTTAAACCAAAAGGGCTCAATAGGCTGTAATGTCCTTGCAATTCCATATCTTGTTATACACTCATAAAATTAGTTAAAAGTTTATATGATAGGTGGAAACCATTCAAAAAAAATTAGGGTGCATAAATTTGATCCATTACCTCATCTCCACCAAGAAGGACAATGAACTTGTGAATATTCTCTTTTGAGTAGATCTACAGCCCGATCAAGGAAGAATATGGACCTATGATTTACAATATCCCATCAAATAAACTAATCAAGTAGTAATATGGATCTGGAAATCCTATATAGAAACCTACCAATTCAACCAATAAATAAGGAATGTGTGCCCAAGAATATGTTTCCTCGGCAACCTCCCAAAATCATAGATATATGGTGTGAGGAAGTTGGCGATTCTTGGGTATGATTAGTTTTCTCAAGTCTTGGTACTCCTTCGAAATATTGGGGGAATCCAAGAACTCCCCTTTTTAAATACACTCAATTGTAGTTTTATTTAGATTAGACTCTAGGTATTTCATAGTTAGGGTTAGAAAGAGAAGTTGTAGATTAGAAGTGTAATTTGAATACAATACAAAATTTTTATTGATGAAATAAAATTGTTGTTTTATGTGCTAAGTTAAATCCTACTGCAAAGGTTCATCAGTCCTCTTTAGATCAAGGCCCAATTGAATAAGGCTTTCTAGTGAATGCATCTCTTTGTTATAATTTTTATTTGTATTTCCATTCCATAGTAGTGTGTTTTACAGTTCCTTAATTCAATGTTTTATATTCCATGGATGGCCGAGGAATCATTTTGTGTTTCATTTCAATAGTTGGACTGTTCATTTTGTTATGTTGAAGACTATTTCAGCAACATTCCATAACCATGTGGTTAGTGGGAGGAGTGTTAATGTGTTGAGTGTTCTTTAGAACTTAATTTATTTTTGTAGAATTCAACCTATTTTCCTTAGAAACTAGCTTTCCTTTCTACAATATTTAATTATTGTTTTAATGGTTCTTTTTTTTAAGCATAGTGTTTGAATTTATAAAATGTGGAGTTAAGTAGCCTTGCACTTGAAGAGACAAAGGGGAAATCTATGCCTAGGATGAATTATGCTACAGAAAAACTAAACCCTTTCTAGGGTTATCTAGTTATCGTAGTTTCATTTAACAACATTTACTTTATAATACTTTGAATGAACAATTTATAATGCACTCAATAGCATTTGAATCCTTGAGGGTTGCATAAACAATGTAAAACACTTCAAAATCTGACACACTTTGGTAGATAACTTAAGTATAAGTTATGGGATTCAAAAACTAATAAATAGTCGTGATTCTTTATATCACCACTTTTTAGAATCATTGCCATGGAAGTGCTAAAATCTTCAAGGAAAAAACACTACTGAATTGGGACTCCATTGTAAGGGAATAATAAATCTAAGTTCTTGAGTGTTTCCCTTTGTAGTCAATACTACAATACAAGGTTGTAGTATCGTTGATTTGTGTCGCTATTTATGATGCAGGAGAATCATGACCATCCTAGGGATGCCACGATGAAGGTGGCTATGGGGACATAAAAAAGATGTTACAATAGTGATTGAGCACTAAGGAATGTGATAGGGTGCAAAAATTGATAGGTTGTTGTAGATTGAAGTGATGATTGAGGTAGTGTAGCTGATGGGACTGTTGTTGTAGGATGGAAGTGTGAGAGCATGTCAACATGATGAGGATGAATGCGTTGTTGCAAATTGAATGAATGTTGTATATTATGGTAGGAGGTAGAGGGAGTGTTTCTATAGGATGGAAACGTTTCTACAGAACGAGTAGAAGACAAGTGCGTGAAAAGAAAACAAAAACCATTTCATAAGGAAAGGATGCATTGATGAAGAGTGTGTTGATGGTAGAAGCTGGAAGGTTGCGTACAAGTGAAGAGTCATTGAGGAAAAGATGAATCGAAATATGGAAGGTGTAAGGACATGAGGATTCTACTAGGAAATGAAGCGAACATTTTATGAAGGAATAAAACACAACATCGAAGAGCTTCCATAGATCTTGTAGAGTCAGCATGAGGAGAGGTCGCGCAAGACAACGAGAGAGAGAAGTGGTTGAGGTTTCCATGGCCTCCGACCTGGAAACCCAAATAATATTGTAAGATGATGTATGACCATAAAGCATGTGTATTATATTGTATGCAATTGAATAAAATAATTAAAGTTTTCTATATTGAAGCCTATGTACATGTATGGATGAGTTTGTGTTAGATTGATACATTATTTGCATGTTTGATGAAATTGTATTTCCTTTCCTAGATAATTATATACTTGTGAGTGATGCCTATCTTAGTTGAGAACAATCTTATTATGATGTTTTTGTGCAGGTGGCATGAGTCTATGGAAGGTCGTGTTGAAAATTGTGACCATCTGCAAGTGGGTGCGATTCTGGGTGAGACTGTACAATTGGACTAATGATTCTATGTGGATATGTAGAAGGGTCTCTATATTTGTGAACTAACTTTGGTTGCAGGTGGAAATGTATAATATTGTTGAAGAGATCAATGTATGATGCTCGTGAGGGAGTGTTTATGTTTGGACATGATACTAAGTGTATAGAGTTATGTCTGAGCACAAAAGAGTGTCTACATCCTACACATTTGAGAGGTATGCATATGAGAATGTTCCTTGGTTTATAAATTAACCATTGATTTAGTATTGTGGGGTAAAATCCAAGGTTTACATTGTGTTGAAGGTAACACATAGGTTTGTGAGTAGAAGTTACTATAAAATGGTTGTAATAAGAGGCATGTTGTAGAATAAGATGTGTGTTGTAGTAGAGGCATGTTGTAATAGGAGGTAGATTGCAACAAGAGATGTGTTGCAGTAGAGGTGTGATTTAATAGGAATAATATTGTAGCAAGAGGTGTGTTGCAACATAGATGTGTTGCAACAAAGGCATGTGGAAAAATACATTTTGTAGTCATAGGTGTAGGCATGTTGCAGTAGAAGTGGTATGTTGTAGTAGAGGCATATTGCAAAAGAGGTGTGTTTTAGTAGAGGCATGTTGCATCCGAAGGCATGTGGCAGGACATCTGTTGCATCCATGGGTGTAGGTTTGTTTCAACAAAAGTCGTGTTATGGAAGAAAGGGTGTTGCAACAGAAGGCGAGTTGCAACAAGTGACTATGCCATAGACTTGTTAGTACAGATTGGTGTTCTGTAGCATCTGTTTGTGGTGCTACAGGGAAGAAGACATGGATACATGATAAAAGAGGTACAACCCTAGGGTTTTGGCATTATCAGTTTGGAAAATAATGGAAATGTAGCAATGAGGAAGAATCATTAAGACAACTGTGATTCCAGTTGTGCACAAATCGAGAAATATATGTACTCTGATGGTAGGGGGTGGATGCCCTCTACATCAATTTCCCTCAAACCTTTTGGTTGATCTTTTTTTTATAGTGCTTATCATCTTTTCACATAATTTTTTTTGCACCGCGATTACACTTTTTTGGCATCATCTTTGTGTCATAATCACGACATTTAAAATTACTAAAAAAATATGTTATCCTATTTTGCATCATCATTGTGTCGTATTGCATCTTTTTCTGTCCTATTAGCATTGATCATGCATCTATTGCATCATTTTTTTATTTTTTAGTGTATAAATAATGTCTTATTCATAACCATATAGCATTGTATTAACATCATCATGAGGTTTGATGAAAATAAATTTACATTTTATGAAACTATTGTCATATTGCACATAAATGTGACACCATTCTTCTAGGGATTTCTAGGTGATCATTAACAAGAAAACAATATGCATAACTTGGTTTGAAAAATCATAACATAAAATATGAAGAGAATTATAAAGTCTAATGTGAAGAATCATAAGGTCACTATGGAGGGGCGGGGAGGGGGAGGGAAACCAAAAAATCTAGGGAGGGGAAGTTTCAAATAATAAAAACATATCTCGTATGATTTTGATACAATCAAAGTGCATCACACTCAATGCACCAAATGTATTACAACATGGGATAATGCATGCATTTCTATGAAAATATGTGTGCTACTCCTCCGTGAAACAAAATTGCAACTAAATAATTTGTCAAACACACATCCTCCTTGCAACCCATCTCTTCTATTCAAATTCTAGGCTAATACACTACATCGAAGAAGAAATATAACCACCATTGAAGCCCCTGGTAAGTACCTAGTGTTGTCATATGCCACCAATCTTATATTCATGTTAAACAATCCTTCTCTATTGGCTTATTTTTATATTATTTACAAATATAAATCTAGAGGAGGATTACTGTGTGCTCCCCTAACTTCATTTTATGGTTTATATCCATTGAACATAAAGGAGGATTAATGTATGATCTATTATTGTTGGAATCATGTGGCCTTACCTGAGTTGTTTACTCTCCTCTTTTGCATTCAACGCAGCACTTGATGGCTTGATATAATCATGCCTTGGTTTTTTTGAGATATTAGTTTCATTTGTATCACTAGGTAGGGATTTCAATTTGAAATTTTCCATGATCTCTCTCTTGCTAAAGACACGTGAATTTTGAACAATAGAGACACAACACTTTTCTGACTTATGTGAAAGAAAATTGGGCTATCCCTAGCTTATTTTTGAGTTTTGAAACCCTTCCATATAAACAAATCACATGTCTAGGTTTATCAAGTCATCTTTCACCAAGTGTGAGCACAGTTTGTAAAAATTCCAACTTTGACCCCTTTCACTAAGGACTAGGTGGGCTCCATGTGAGCCATGTATTGCACAAAATAGTTTAAAAAGGATGTTGTGTTTTTAGAAAATTCAATGGTTGTACCATGTATTGCTTGATATATGCTTTCCAATGAGCCCTCATTTTCCCAATTTTGAGTTCATATTCCCAATCTATGAAGTGCACAAGCTACATGTCTCCTGTGGTGGAAAATTTCATAGCCATGACTTTATTGATCAAATTCTATTATGAATCAAACCCAAAGAGAAAATCGGGCCTAGTGATGATGTATGACTATTGATACCTTTCCTATGGTATATTATGTGCCTAGTTTTGACCCTCGACTGTTGAGAATGAATTTTTGCAAGATTAGGACCATTTTTAGGGTAACATTTTGGTGATATAGGTTCACAATTTAGAAAGTGAACAATAGAACACAAATTTAGAATGTATAGGCTATAGCTTCCCTTGAGACCTTTCCAATGAGATATCATTTTTTGCATTTTGATATTGAATGACTAACTTAATGTTGTGACAAGTCTTCTAGTCAGTTTTGAGAGTGAAAATACATCTTGCCATAGGTTCCTTATTTTCCAATCCCATTCGACCAAATAAGCCACTAGATATCCATGATTTGAATATTTTTACATCAATATGAATCCTTGTGTTTGAGAAATAGTTATATTTTTCCAACTCTAGCGGTTGAACAAAAGTTTTTAAGTAATCCTTACATGCATGATCATTACATATTCCATTAATATATTTGGTGTTTAATAGTTCATTGAAAAAAAACATATTTCTTAAATTCATTGAACAGTCCAAGATTGGCTGCAAACTTGTCAAAAATATGGTATATATACTCCAATGGGGGAGAAGATCTAGAAATTGATCTTCTTTCTTTAGAAAATGAGCTGCCATGTTTTTTTTACTTTGTATTGATTGCAATTGTATGATTTCGTTAGATAACAAAGTTGTTAGGATTTTTGAAGGAATGTTATAAGAAATTAATGCATTAAAGAAAACAAGATGACTTTTGTGATCCAATATACACAATTTTCACTTCAAGTTCTTCCAAATATTTGATGGTTGTGTTTAATAAAAAAAATATTCAAATATCCCATGACATTGACCAATCCACATATGTCCACCATAATATAAGATCCAATATATTCTACCAGTTCCATTGTTGTGTGATGACTTATGGAAGAAAATAAAAATGATATATCCCTAGACACACTAACTATTGAAATAAGTGAAGGAATGTTTATCGATCTAGGTTTCGTCATCTAATATTAATGGAGTTCCACCACTATGATCCTATATGTGTCATCAATCAAAATAATTTCCATTTTTCCTAGTATCAAATTCTCCATGTGAATAATTTAATATTTCTAGAAAATCTTTGGAGATGAACATCGACCCCCGTCCAATCCATCTTTCAAAAAGATCCATCAAATTGATATACTATAATCTTAGAGGTTCCAATGTCATATAAGGCTAAAAATCAAGCATATTGTCACCTTGATAATAACCCCTCCTAGTTTTTTGCATATGTTGTGTGCCATCTATACTTGAACCCATGCACAAGCAATTATAAATATATAGACATGAATAATTTAAATTTGAATAAGTGTCAACAATTGTCCATACTTTAGTACCAACACTTTTACTTGTTTTCATTCATTCTTCAATTCATTAAAGGCCTAATTCTCTTTTTGACAGTAGGGTCCTATTGTAGACAATAAGGTTTAAAGTTGAACCATATCATTCAAATGCTTGTTTCAGAGGTGTTAATCTATCTTTGATAGTCTGTGTATACTTGTCTATTTATGAATAGAGTTTCATGATTGATAAAGGATATTGTGCAAAGTCAAGTGGGCAACAATCTGTGGCAAGCTGATCCAGATTTTAAAGTTCAGTTTTTACTTCTTGTTAGAGTCCTTTTGTATGGTTTTCATCAGGGATATCTAAGTTTGACCTTGGTCCATGCCCTCACAAGGATTTTTGTAAAGATAAAAATACTTTTGATTTCTTGAAATGAAATAAAGCGATTTCTATTCTGTCTCATTTTTGTTAATATGTGACTTGGTTACTTTTGATTTTGATCTCCACATTTATTTTCTACAATCTTTATATGTTCGGAAAATTATATAAAAAATTCATATTTTGCAACAAATTTTTCATTTAAAAAATCATCCTAAGCCCTTGTAATTAATACTTGTGGATTGAGAAATACATTTTGAGGCTATAAACATAGGATAATATTCCCAACTATCTTGCCTTAGCCAAGTAAGATTCAAAAATGTTTGAGTAAGATAAATTCATGTCTTTTCCTCAACAACCTCATAAGGAGTTTTATTACTGTTGTTTTTTAGCATTCCTATGTTTTGAATGTGAAATGTTGTATGCATTGCCTGTACCCAAAATATGTCTGTCAAATTGGAGTCCACTAACATAGTTCGATCAATTTATTGTACTGTCCTATTTTTTCTTTTGAAGACTCCATTTTGTTGTGGTGTCCCAGCAACAGAGAATTGCCTCTTTATCCCATGCTTACTGCAGAAGTCCATAAATTCATTTGAAGTAAACTCTCCTCCACTGTCCGATCTCAAAAAATTGATTTTCGAATCTATTTCATTTTCAACCATCTCCTTGTACATCTTGAATTTATTGAATTCCTATGAATTCTTCCTGAGAATAGAAACTGCAGTGATTCTTGTATAGTCATCAACTAATAGCATACAATATTTCTCACCTTTCAACCCCTTTGTTCTAGTTGGTCCAACTAGGTCAGTATGCACAATTTCTAGCAGTTTTGTTTTGGAGTATTCCTTTGATTTGAACATGGTATTTGTTTACTTTCCTTGTTGACAATTCTTGCAAAAAGTGTTTCTTGGGTTCATGATATGGGGCTTTTATCTGATTGCTTCCTTTTTTCTGAAATTGACCAGATTATCAAAATTTAAGTGACCCATTATTTTGTGCCATAACCAAACTTCATCTTCCTTTCCTAAACAACACTTTTCCTTTCCAATTTCACTTAGTATGTATATGTTTCTTGGAGTTCTCAAAGTTGTCTCCACTAGTCTGCCTGAATCTGATTTTCTTATCTCTCATTTCTATGAATCAAACATAAGTTTGTGACCTTGGTCACACATTTGAATAAAACTTGAAATATTGTGTTTCATATCTTCCACTAGTACAAAATTTTCTTCCTTAGCATCCTTACTTCCAATCTTGATTGTGCCTCTTCCAATGATTTTGGATGAGTTTTCGTTTCCAAAAGAGAATGAACCGTCTATTTCCTTTCTCAAGGTTAGAAATGTGTCCTTATCACTTGTCATGTGTTTTGAACAACCAGTGTCAACATACCAACCACGTTTCTTGTGTTGAGCTTGTAGAGAGAGTGTGCATTCTTCATTGTTGTACTGCTATGCTTCCTTATCCATATTATTTGTGATTCCTGTCTATGATTGTTTTTATTCTGTTGTGATTCTCTTGGAGGATATTTCATTCTACAATATTTGGCCATGTGTCCAAAGTTGTTGCACTTGTAGCATTCTACTTCGGTACTCAAAGATTCAAACCTGTTGTAGATTTTGCTCTTCATTTCATTAGGCTTTATTGGATAATAATTTCTTGTATATCCTTCATAGTTGTTTATGTTTCTCTTGTTGTCCCCACAATTCACATCCTTGTGCCCAAAATTATTACACGAATAACTTAATCCATTAATTTTTTTTTGATACATGGGAGTTGGTTATCTTCTTAAAGGTGTTTCTTTTCTGAATCCTTCTTCTTCTTGAGATATTTTTACTTCTAACTACTACCGATTCTGAACTATGAATATTATTGAACGTGGAGTATATCTATGATCTTCCTTTTGAAACTTCTTGTCTTCTTCCTTCTCATTAGATCCTTTGATTGTCTCTGCATAACTTCTTTTCTTTGTTTCCTGATTCATTGTTTTGGATCTTGAACCATTTTTTGTCTAGTTATATCCTAGTATGGACTTGTCATGATGTGGCCTTTGACTCCAAATAATCTCATCCAAAATTTAGAGGTGTTCTGCATTTTTTTCTTCTAAAGGTCTTTTATCAATATAAAAGTATCTAGTTCCAAACTTCTAATGATCCTATCTCTTTATTCTAACTATTCTTTGAGTGCTTCTTCAATTCTCTTTTCTTCATCTACTTAGTTTTTTAATTTAGTGATCATATGCTCTAGTTTTTCGGAGTTGGAATTTTGAGCTCCCTCTTTTATTTTTAGTTCTACCTATAGTGACTTGTTTTCCTTCTTTTCCCTTTTTATAACTTCTATGGTACTCAACAATTGTTCTCTGTAATCAACCTCTTCCTCCTCATATTCTTCTTTGATTCCTTCGTCATCGAATTCTTATACTACCATGAATATAACTCTTTCTGTATAACTATCACTGACTTCATCTTCATCTGATCAGGAATTGTCTTCTTTGGTGCAAAGGCTTTTCTTGAAAAAATTATTTTTGGTTCTTTTTCCTTTGTATATTTGTTTACCTTTAGAGTCATCTTCTTCATTTCTTTTATTTTTCTTATGGGGACATTTATTATAAAAATGACCAATACCATCACAATTAAACAAATCAATGTAAGCTTACCTCTATATTTTTCAGTTCCCTTTTTCAGCCTTCTGATGAAGTTGGCTACTTGTTCATCATATTATGAGATATCATTGCTGCTACTATCTGAATTTTCCTTTTGATAGCTATTTTTATTTTTCTTCTTAGATGCTTTGAATTTTGCTTCATTTTTTATCGGATTGTCTTTCTTTGTTCTCATATCATAAACTGTAAGTGTCCCATGCTACTCATGCATGGTTAGTGTAGCTAGATATTCTCTCTCTTCTAGTGTTGAAATATTTGAATCAAATCTCATTGGTAAGGATATCAATACCTTTTTGACAAGAATATTTTCATTTACCTTGTCTCCCAGACCTTTGATACTGTTTACTACTTCATCAACTCGTAGAAAGTAGGAAGCTATGTTTTCATCTTCATTCATCTTCAATTTTTCTAAATTTTCTATGAACATTTGAAGTTTAACTTCCTTGATTTTCTCATCTCCTTCATATATATTCTTCAGTTTGAACCAGATGTCTTTTGAGGAATCACAATGCATAACTTTGGTGTATATCAATTTATTCAAACCGTTCAGGAGTGCACTTGTATCTCTTGAATTTTTTTATTCAATTTTCTTTCCATCTTTATCTATTGGAGGAATGGTTGGTGATTTGTATCAATCTACTACTAATCGCCAAACATCAAATCCTAGTGCCTTCATGTGTGTCTTCATTATTCTTCTCGAAAAAGAATAATCTTCCCCATCAAACTGTGGTATCCCAATATTAGAGTAATCCATGATATCCTTCAAGTGGTTAAACTTCCTTTTTAAGGACCTGCTCTGATACCAATTGTTGGATTACTGAGAGGGGGGTTGAATCAATAATAGTGATTTTAAATCCTTTTTAACCATAATATATATTTATGACCAGTTTTACCAATATCATTCAACAAGTGTAGAATAAATAAACCGTGAACAATGAGAAATCATACACATACATAGTACACCAATATTTTTACGTGGAAACCCAATGTGGGAGAAAACCACAAAATTATTTTTCTTATATGTATTTAAGAAGTATAGTCATTGGAAGCACCAACTTCCTTTGTTCTCCAATTGCAACTAGTATGCGGCTCCAACCCCCTAGATTCTCAGGCTACAACCCGAGGGAAGCTCCAACTCCCCAATTCTTTGGCTACAACCAGAAGGATGCTACAAACCCCTATGTTCTTCGGCTACAACCAGAAGGTGGATACAACCACCTATCATTACCCCATCCAAACCACCCTGAAGTATAAATGCCAAATGTAGACAACCTGTCACTTACACTGAATCAAAACTGTCACTAAAATCATGTCCCAACCTGTACCAATCTTCTTCAAATATTTCCTACAGATTTGAGACCCGTCTATACTGCAACACACAGGTATCCACACCTTTCCCTATTTCAACTCATGGATGTATGCACCTTTGTTTCTTGCAACTCATAGATTAGAACACAACTCTTCTAGTACACTAACACTCTCTCTGTCTCTTTGTATGTGTTATTGTCTCAGTTTCTATCACTGTCTGATCTCTCTGTATCTGCTCACAAACTAGTTGATCTGATAGAAAATAATACTCATCCAATATCCAAGTAGATCTAACATAAACATGTACTCGGTTCATACATATGTCTAACTAATCTTGTGTGATATAAGAAACCCTTACATTAACCATACATCAAACCCTCACTATTATGAAAACCCAACTTGTACTGATAACACTATATTTGAACCATAAACTCTCAACCATACTCCACATAACATAATTATATCTTAACAATATGCTCAATGAAGTATCCCAACAACAAACAACCAATACAATAGAAATGTATCCCTGTAGATCTCTCTTATACAAACTATACCATACAACCAATAGTCCCTCAAGGGAAAAACTTAGTCTCCCATGGTCATGCCCCAAGCATTCACCAAAGACCTACTTAAGACAAGCATATAACATACCTTTTGTTACTGTAGATATCTCTTCTATACCTTCACAAATAGATCTTCATGTATCCTCTTTGCATCTCTGCAACTTGTCCTTGATGATAGATATGATATTCCTTTTCTTCACCCTTAGCAACCGATCCTCGCTCTGTCCTTAGTAAACTCATAGGTATCCACACTTTTCCCACTATGGACCGCGGATGTCCGCGCCCTTCTAGTACTACAACCTACATATGTCTTCAGTAAAACCCTAGTTTAGTACACACAGTCTCAACCCTTATACTTCTGCAACTCCTCTCATCATTGCCTCAGACTCACTGCTATAGATTTGTCAATGATACCTACCCATAAAATTTCACAAAAGAGATATTAAATGTGCTCAAATTAGGTGCTAATGAGAGACCCTCTCTCTCTTAGTTATACTCTCAAAGTAACTTCCTTTAGGGGTTAATTCTAATTGTTTTACCCAACTTCCTTCTTTTAGGGATAACCCACTTGCAACCACTTTACCATAAATAGAAAACTCACCACTTCTTGTTGAAACTAATTTATTTTAATTATTTTCTTATTGCAACAACTTTACTCATGACGAACTCCTAGTTACAACCACTTTGACTATCAAACTTCTTCTAGGAGCTTCTAGAATAATTGACTTCTTTGACCTTCTAGGGGATTCTAGATAACTCATGAGGGTTCTACAAATTCAATAAGAAATATCTCCTCAAAGTAAGGAACTACGAGACATACCACATATCACCAAAAATGACACAACATGTGACATCCATCTATGATATTATTTCCTGCAATTACATTGATCTTCATTACATAATTCCTCAAAAAAACATGGTTCCCTTATCCACACTTATGGGGCTACCAAAATTTTCTACCAAGCTTGGTTCAATGGTTGACATCAATGACAACCAACCCAATTAATCTACACTCTTCCTTTGGAGCTATTTTTTTCTTAGTTCTATATGCATCACAAAGTTCTCGTGTTGTTCCAATTGGTACTCTTTTATTTAAAGTCACTCATTGTGATAGTATACCTTTTCCACCACCTCTATGTGCATTTTCCCTTTGTGACACTCAAATAAGGACTCATGTTCTTTCAGTCTATGTGTATAAAACTAAACTTGTCATATGTAATTATCATAACCACCTCTTCCTCCTGCCTTGTAAAATCCTTAGTGTCAATTTATTTCTAAGTATGTATGTTTGATATTTTCTATCTTCTCTTATCTCACCTCTTCCACCTTCCATGTGGCGAATTGTGCCATCTTCATGTGCATAATTCTCTAAGTCTAGTGTTTTTTCCTTTGTCAAAACTCCTTCAATGTGAATTATGTGCTAATTTCTCATGCACTTCAACAATAATTGATATGCCTCTTATACTATGTGTAACTTATGTAAACTTGTTTTCATCTCAAATGACTAACTTTATTTTGTTCATATACTTTGAAATTTGTTGGTCTTTATCTTCCTCATGTCTGACTCATATCAATGTGTGTAAAAATTCTCTATGTTCTCTTATGTAATTTGTCCTTTCTATCTCAAGCATTACAATTACTTGAGTAATGTTTGCTTGTAATTTGTGAGATAAACAATTTTTGTCAACTTTGAAAAAGTATGATCCTTACTCCTAATTATCTCTTTACACTTATGATTTTTTTCAAGCTACACACATTCCCACAAATAACAATGTTACACTCCAAATTTGTCAAAATAAATTTTATCCTTTGAAATTGAGAAATATGACTAACAAATAATTATGTTTCTTGATCCATGGAGTGGTGTTGCTGGGAGGAATGTTGATAGAGTTTTTTTTTTTATCCATGTAGTGGTGTTTCTGGGAGGAATGTTGATAGAGTTGAAGGCATCTTGGTATTATGATTAGGTGTGATCAAGGGAGGTATGTTATCCAAATAATTTACTGACTAAACAATGATGTACAATTGAAATTTTCATGCTTCTTAGAACGAGGATCTCATCATTAAATACAGATTTGATATAATATGGATTATTTTTCATTCCAATAGTTTAATCACTAATGAATTGGTAACACCCATACCATTGGATAGAATGTGATCCCTATCCAATTATAAAAATAACCATGATTTCTCTTCATCTTCATAGAAGAACATTGGTAATGAGAGTGCAATTTATTTAAAAATTGAAGTTTATTCCATACTAGCCAACAACAATCAACCTAGTAGCTTCCTAGAATGTCTTATATAAATAATTGGTGTGGGGTAATCATTGTGAAACATTTTTTATTTTTAGTCTTGAATAGTCACCAATGAGGTATCTAATTAAATTACATAATTTGGAAAGGTCACTCAAGTTTTCTCTAAAGTCAAATAGCTCATGTATCCACATTTATGCACATACTCATCATATCACATGACATATATTTGGAATGGCAATATTCCTAGTGCTAGAGAAAGAAATGACACTTATCTGAGGTAGTCTCTCGTTACAGTAATTTCTCAAAATGATGCATGAAACATGATTTGGTTATCTCATTTTCCTTCTACCAAGTAAAAATGCATCTCCTCCTACATTTATATTCAAAGGAAATTATAAGAAGTAATTATCCACTTGGAAATGTCATTAATGATTTTTAGCTTTGCTCCAATGAATACAAAACTACACTTAGGCACACATGTCACCTCTAACATTGAAGTAAAAGGATATTTTTTCATTTTATATATAACCCAAGTCACTGTCTATTATCCTTCATGCCTAAAAGMTAAAACTTCTTCCCATATTTTGAGAAGTTGAGAATACATGGTATAATAATATTGCACAAGAATTCTCCTTGATACTAAAGAATTATCCTTGATACTATCTTTTATGAATTACCACCCTACATTTMTCTTTCATTATGACTTCATAGCCTTGTTGGAACCAAAACAACATGTATGGTTGTGGATTCTTAACACGGTAGATTCAATATTTGGACAATTTATATAGATACCGTATTCTTTGTGATACTACTATCAATAATCTGTTAAGGTCCTAACCCACACATAGGTAGATCAATGTATTCRRATGTAATAAAGGTCAATATAAATAAAGGCATTTCAATAAAATAGAATAAGGCGGATGTAAGAAGACCTAATAGAAGCTTCTGCTTCTAGAAGGATCTTCCTCTAGATGCTTCTATTTAGACATATTTAGTATAAATAAGGGTCGAGGGCATGAAAACCCGAGCTTGGAGATTATTGTAATAGAGCGCTGCTCGATTGGAGCTTGCCCCCTCGAAGAGGCCTGTGAACATTGCTTTCTGAATCAAAGTGCTATTTCAGTTGTTGTTCTCATATTATTTATGTGTTATTGTGGAGATTATGATGGTTATATTACTGTTATTCTGCCATTTCTATCTTTTTACTTCTGTTATGCGTATTTATTATATCTGGTACCTTGCAAGTGGTATCAGAGCGCATTCCTTGGCATAAATTGTGGGTATTTTTTTTCAGGGTAGAGACGTATTCTGGCGTCTTTAAGCCACAGAGATCTGTCATTATGCGCATAAACCCGTGGTTGAGGGATTCATACACGCAGGAAATACAAGTGGTTCTTAAGCGCACATTTGTTGGCCACCCTTGTAACCCCTGTTGGTACCCCTTCGAGTGGTAGTGCATCAGAAAACACCTGTGTACGGATCGGCCTAGATTTCGTGA
>JASDQU010947123.1:11343-29465 GCA_032191745.1 Picea mariana
GGCTCGATGCACATTTCCAAGTAATCCTTGTGCGCTTACTCAAGTGTGCACAACACTATGAAATGTGCACACCCTTCCTTTGATATGAAACCATACGCACTTACCCAGGTGTGCACATCACTATGAAATGTGTGCACCCTTTCTTTGATAACAATTCTCGCACACTACTCAGGTGCATGCAAAACCAATACTTGGTGCCAATATCTCACCAGCCTATATGTACATTTACATTTACAATTGGTACCAACGGCTCACCAACCTATATGTACACTTACAAAGGGTTTTTTATTAGGGACGTTACATGAACAAGAAAGGGTGTAAAGTGTTTTAGTTCATGGGGTAGAGGTTTGTAGGATGACAGACGATCAGGAGGATGGATGAGCAACATGATAGATGAGTGGGGTGGCGGGATAGTGGATGAGTAGGACAACAATATGGTGGGAGAGTAGTATGATGGATGAGAAGGATTACAAGATGGTGTGATAGAGTATGGTAGGGTTGTGGGTCTGTGATTCAATTAAACTAATAAGGGTGTCATTCGACTTCAAACCACATGATTATTAGGAGTGAAACCTGGGGGTCTATGTGTCCATTGGTTCATTGTGTTTCTTCAATATTGATTAATATCCCACCATGTTAATATGGCCATGGGTGGCCCTAGAAACAGAGGTTGTAGAAGCAAAGACATGTATCCTGTCATGTTTTCTCAACAAGGAGTAGAGGAATCTACAAGAGTCTTTTAGTCTAAAATGCCTCTAAAGATTTAGGATAAGATGGAGTTAGCTGAGGTAGAGGTTCATTTGGATAGATAATTTATCCCTGATGTTGAATTAGATGTCACAATCAACCCTTGGGTTTTGAATATTGGTACCTCCATACCAAGGAAAAAAATATCAAAAAAATGTGGATATTTATTGGAAATTTAAACCTTTGATGGGAAAGGTCATGATGGAAGAAAATGAAGCTTATAATGAGATCTTGTTCCATTTGGATGCCATGCAACTACAAATAAAATAATCTTATTAAAAAATTTCAATGTTTTCTAATAAAATTGTGGGTTTGGGCTTCACAGAGCCTCGAGACACCCATAAACAAGTTTATGATAATGCTACAACTACTTTAGCTGCATGAATTTCTGAATGCTCTGGTTACTAGTTTTTTTTTCTTTTTACTTTATAGGCAGATGAGCTCTTTCCTCAACTCTACCTACATGTATTATCATAGGAAAGTTGTCTTATTTCCTTAGAAATTTTGGGTTTAGTTTATGGTTTAACTCTGTATCTCAAACTGTCTAGACCAAGACATTATTCTCATGTTGTTGGTCTAGTTTCTCCTATGGTAGACCAACATCATAGTACATGTATAGTTTTTCTCTGTTAATATAAAATTAAACCAACTATATTACAAGAAAAAAATATCGACAACATTGAAATTAATACTATAAGAAACAAAACAAGTTATACCAACAATATTACAAAAAACAAATATTGAGAACATTGAAATTAATACTAGAAGAAACAAAACAAGTTGTAGACTAGAAAGTGGTGCACTTTTCAAATCCATTAACATGTTTGGATACTTAAAAAAATTTAATTTTTTTCTTAAATTAAAATGTAACTTTGATGTAAATAAATATAGGTAGGGGTGATAGCTGCATGAAGTATCTTTATCGATCCTATAGGAAATCATATGATCAATTATGTTTGGGGAATTGAACTAGCTACAAATAATGAAGTAGAAGCCTTGACTACATATCAAGGGATCAAGCTTCTTAAGAAACACACTCATGGAAATAATTTTAGGAGAATCATTTGAGAACATTCTACAAAACATCTCCTTCCTTTCCAATTGTATCTCATGTCTAAATTTAAGGAGGCCTCCTTCCTCCAAGTGAAGAGACATCTCAACTCCAAAGCTAATGAAATGGTTAATAAAGGCACAATTGAACCTAAAGGGTGATTTTGGGTTCAATTGAAAGATAGTTAGAAAAGACTCAAGGTTCCAAACCCAATGGAATTTAAACATGTAAGTAGGAGGTGAGCTAAAAGACAAGGTATAACCCGCTCATATGTCTCATATTGCATTTATGATGAAAGATAAAGTGATAATTTCATCACCCATATGTTTCTATTCTCGAATAATTCTCCCATCCATTCATCTCCCATGGATTCATTATTGTGTGCATTCATTATATTGATCGATGTGTGGGATCCCTAACATGATGGGAATTCAACCTTTTCATCCCCTCGAAGAAAGACTACAATTAATGATGGAAAATAGAACCTCTACTTGAACTCACTTCAATGTTTTTTTCTCTGGCACTACATACTTTTCTCTCTTCTCTCTTCTCTCTTCTCTCTTTCTACATATATGTAATTACCAATTTCATTCTGAAATTTTTTGAGCGAGGTGGAGATCCCATGGCCTAGTCACATAGGATGGATCAACATTGTGATTGTATCCTTGTCATTTTTGGGATGTTTGTGAAGTTAGTGTCAGTGTCAAGAGTCACTCAAAGGAAATTGAAGGTCTCAAATCAAGTTGATCCATAGCCTCTAAAACAGGTTAAACATTGGATAATTTGGTTCAATCTGAAACTTATTGAATCTAACAATGCCAAAGAGTACCTCTTTGTGGAATAAACAAATCATATACTAGATATGAGGGATTGGGAGCAAGAGTTGTAGAATACCCTTTCCATTATTCAAATTAAATTCATTAAGATAGACGCAACCCTCTCTATGAGGGTGGTCTAGTCTCTCACATAGTAAGTTTCCATGTTAACTTGCCTCAAGAAATGTTCCCAAAAAACTCATTGTGTCATGAGATGTTGGAGGACTCCTAAAAGGAAACAAAGGAAGCCAACTAAGTGGACTTAACAACCAAATATTTGTAAATGACTCTTTTATTCTCTAATTAATATATGTTTTCTAAGTTTCTATTTTTGTTAAGATAGTTTATAAAAATCTATCAAAGAAGATATTATTATTTGTGGATCTTCGAATATTTAAAATTCATATATATATGTGATATTAGAAGGTTTATGATTCTTTTCTTTTCTTATTTTCTTCTCATATGAGATGATTTTGGAATGTATGAAGGATTCCAATACATATACTTGTGGATTTTTAGTCCCTGCCTCCACTAGGGACTACAGTTTTCTCCCTGGTGGTCAAAATCCTTTGACTTCAAGCTTTTTCTGTGAGATATCCAAGGTTTTGTTCAATTTCTCAATTAACATTATTTATTTAGACAAATGAAATAATTTTTTTGTTTTTCCATTTTCATGAATATAATTTTTCATTAGTTCATAACATGTAATGGGAATTAATTTCCCCTGGTGTATAACATTAGTTCATAACATGCAATGGGAATTAATTTTTCATTACTTCGAAACACTAGGTGAATTCTATACAGTAGGGACATTTGGAAAAACTAGAGTGGAAAAAAACCACACGAGTAACCCTATGGTGAATCTCGGTAAAATCAAAGTAGTAATGTAATGAGGACCAATGTTTCCAATAGAAGGAAAAATGAAAGGTTCCCCGAGAAAATAGGTTCCTTCATTGGGAGTTCCGGGAAATGACACCATAGAGAGAAACTCAACCTAGATTCCACTAAAACAAATAACACAAACTATCAAAGTCTAAAGGCTACAAACAATCAGGTGAATAGGTGGGGTCAATATGAGGAATCTCATAGGAGTGTCAAGTCATCACAACTCGTGATATATTGTAGAGTCCAATGTCAGTAATAATTGGCCCAGAATTTCAGAGCACCAACCAAGGAGGATAAACCATACCGTTTGTCATATTACCCGACTACCTAGCAATAATTGCGTAGTAATCTTCTTGACTGTTGTTCTCGGTGTATTGCAACAACAAGACGATTGAAAGGGTGCCTAGTTTCAGGTCCTTTAAGGGTCTACCGATATACTCAAGGTACATGGGAGCTCAAATCCATATTAGAGTTTCCTAATGAGCAACCATTCGAAAGGGGCCTCCCGATATACTCAAAGGTACATGGGAGAACCACACAGTCCCCAGATTGTAGCACTGACAAATAACGACAACTCCTACGTTTAAAGATGCTGGAACACATCTCTAACTACCCACACAATGTTACTAAATTTTTTAATTAAGTTATGTTTTAAGGTTGTTGTTCACTTAAAAAAGATTGTGGATGCAACTCAACGATGATGTATGATACTTGACTCCAAGAAGACTTCAAATAAAATATGAATGCAATACAATATTTTCTTTTGATGAAAGCTATCTATCGAATGGAGAAAGAGATTTCAAGCAAAGAAACAATTACAAATGTCAAAGCAAGAAATGAAAATTACTCTTTGAATGAAATAGGTGCTTAATAGATGAGTCAAAGAAATTGCAGAATACACGATTCATGGCTCAAAAATGCCAAAAGCCATGCAAATTCTCTCTAAAATGCAAGATTAGAAATGCACCACACAAAAACTTCAAAGTAAATCATTCAATCAAGAAAGATTAGTTTTGTTACTATCAGAAGCCCCCAAGAAAACAATATAAAATATTAAATTGAAAAGCACTAAAAAATAAAACTAAGATATTATACCATTTTCAATTCAAAATAAATAAGAAATAATAAGAAAAACTTTCAATGGTGAAAAAGAAACTCCAGATCATTAAGAAGATTGAAAATCAATGAATTAACTAGTCAAAAAACACTCCAAGCATCAGATCTAAGACCTGGAAAAGAAATAACAATCAAAAGATAATTTTTTCATAGGTTGTCGCAAGTTGCTTTGAAAGATAGTGCGACAAGTCACGTTGTCACATGCAGAAGGAATATCACAGTGTGACAATGTCGCTCTGTTCCTCAAAAAAGGACGCAAAAAGCAATTAAAACTAAGAAAAAATAAAAAAAATCTCAGACTCTTCATTGGAATTTTAGATCGATTGATCAAACAAGGCCAGATGATGACTCAAAAAGACTCAAACATGATATAGGAAGCAAACTAGGAGAACAAATCTAGAAGATTGTTCCCCATTATGGTTGTCATTTTTGTTGTGGATAAATTCGTAAATGAGGACATAAACAAATCTCCCTAGTTCAGGAACTCGAAACTAGAATAAAACAAACAATAGAGATTCATTTTCTTAGATTTAGAATTGAAATATGAATATATAAGTAGTTCATACCTCTTTATCTAAAGTTTCCTTTCATTAATTGAAGCTCCAAATTTGATCCCAAATTCTTTTTCTACAAACCTGTGTAAGAATCAAACAGAACAAGTGAAAGCAACAATACAACACATATTTCGATAAATCTATGTAGATGGCCAAATACAAATACAATAAAGATGATATATCATCTTTATGGGAAAGGGAAAATATAATTGTATTAATAAATCAAGAAGCATCTTACAACCAAGACTTGGAATTGACAAACTCCTTCCAAAAGTTCAATGTTCCAATACCCAAGTAGCCTCCATAAGTGTCATCACCATCTCTTGAACACTTTATCCCAAATCTCTTAAAACCAAAATGAAGTTCACAAAATCTCAATCACAAACCAGGAGCTATTCTCAATTCACCATTATTTTATTACTCATCACTTATTCTATCATTTCCCTTTAGAATATTCCTCCATTTATAGATTGGAGAGGAAGACATGAGGAGGTTAGGATGAGAGGTGAGGATCTCACTAAATCAGGAGAGACGGGTGAGATCCAAACTGATCGGAAAACAACTCATCATCGAAGTTTCTCTTCTAGAAGCTTCGAAAATTTCTTCTTTTTTCCCACGTACAAAGGTTGTTGCACCCTTAAACCTTAACAGAAAGAGACATTGTCACACCTTTGAGTGATGCAACATGCAACAAGTGAAGTTGTCGCACCTTGCTAGAAAGAAACAAGAGACAATCTTGTAATTTAGGGATTTTTTATATTTGATCCTTCCCAAGAAGAATTTCTCTCAATTTTCTTCCAAAGTTCTATGCTTTAGATATCAAAGAATAGGCAGAATCACTTGCTGCGAAAAAATTTTGTATAACACCAGGAGGTCACTATGTGTCATAGATCCCACAGTCAGGAGGTCGCCATGTGCCATAGATCATATGGCCAAAGAGTGAGGGATCTGATGACTCATGATGTATCATAGACTTGCGGAGAAAGTAATCGAAAATAATCTAAGTCCAAAGTGAGTGTGGTGCAACTAGAGGATACAACTTGGAGATCACAAAAGCCCGAAAATAAGAAGAGATATACCTTAGATCTGCGTTGAATCCATTAATATATATCAATGGTTGAGATCTAATAAAGAAATGATCAGACAACTAGTGTGCATTGTGGTCGCGTGGCATTTCAGTGAGCGGATCAACCGTCAAGTTTAAATATGAAGGAATGATTGGATGCTTGTTGAGCGTTGCTACTATGTTGTATGTGCTAATGAATATTCCTTCATTGTTTTTCCACCAATAACGTTTTTCTCAAGACTCACAATTGGACAAGAGAATAGTCATTGGAAAGATGATTCAGAGGAGAATAACCTGAAATTAATAGAGTTGGGAGAATTGTGATATAAATATTCATAAATTGAACAGAAAAAGGACTTGTAGCATTAATTGACATTTTTTTTTTATTATATGCATATTTCTGACAAAAAATGATGCTTGCACATTTTGCAGAATTAGGGGGTATAAACATAACATTTCAATATAAGAGTGCATATTCAAGAAATGGAGGAAGGAGAGGGATCCTTAAGTCATGATAGATAAGCCAAAGGACAAAATATCAGTGTTGGTAATGCAGAGATAGAATCAAATGGACACAAGGGAAGAGGGGAGAAATAAACATTAATAGAGACTATGAGAAGCCTAAGAATATAAGTACAAAGCTACAAAGTAGACAATGAGAGGATGATAAGAGAACAAAATCAGATAAATTCTCAAGTGATGAAAATCCTAAATAAGTTGTAGAGGCAAGAAAACAATGGATCAAACTCAAAATGGGAGGAAGAGGGAAGATATCATGAAAGAAGACATAACTATAGAAAAAAAATTTATTCGAGAAGTGCTAGCAGAACTCATAGACATCATTCACCTCCTTACTCATTAATAAAATTTTATGCATCTGAGGATCCCATAAGTAGTCCAGAGGTGTCTCCTATTAAGCACCAAAGAAGAAGACATGAATTGGACAATTTGTAAGGAGATCTAAGGAATCTTAAGCCACCATCCTTTGATGGTGAAAGAGAAAGGGAAGATGATGTTGAAGCATGGTTGCTTGGAATTGAGAGGTATTTTCAATTGCATAAATAATCATCAAACATGGAAGATAGAATTTCCACCTAACATTTTCATGATAAAGCTTCTATGTGGTGGGATCAACTTAATCAAGTTGAGCACATAAATGAGAGAAGGATCACTTGGAAGCAATTCAAGAGGTATTTTTAGAAAGAGTACCTTTCAAAGAAATTCTATGACAAGAAAATGCAGGAGTTATTTGAACTCAGGTTGGGAAGCATGACCATGGCGAAGTATGAAAATAAATTCTTGGGATTGATAAAGTATGTGGGGTTTATAAAGGATGAGAAGGTGAAAATACATAGTTTTTTGAGTGGAATTCCATCCTTTATAAGGAAAATATTCAATATGATGAACCTAGGACTTTGAAAGAGACCATCAGGAAGGATAAGTACATGTGTGAGAAAGGAAAGGGAAGATAATCCATGAAAACGTCTTGGAGGGATAAGAAGAAGGAGAAATATTATTAGAGAAGGAAGGGATTCAAACCTCCTTTCAACAAAAACAACCCAAATAAAAATCAGCAAGATCAGTCTTGCAAGGATGAAGCCAAGAAAGAAGACTCCTCGAGAAAAAGAGGAATAACAGCAATCCAATGTTGGGGGTGTAAAGAAAATCACCTATACAAGGATTTCCCTCATAGAGGAGATGAAGTGAAGATTATGCACAAAATCCAAGAGGCTACCACAGTAGAAGACATGGGAAGAATATATGTAGCCTTAGAAGATCGTCAAGCAGAGTACCAATTCAATATGATCGAGGTGGAATGTAAGATAATTGATCATCCTATTTCTATTTTAATTGATTTAGGAGAAAGCCACTGATACATTGATCCTAAAATAACAAATAGATTACATTTGGAGAAAAGTAAGCTTGAAAAATCAAGTTTGGTTCAGCTAGACACTGGAACCAAAAGAAGGATCAATGAGGTGGTCAGAGGTTGTCCCATAAGTCTTAACAGAGTGAATACTAATGATGATCTAAGTATTATACCATTGGGATCTTATGATATTCTAATTGGAATGGATTGGTTGGACAATCATCATGATGTTCTAGATTATCATAACAAGACATTTACATGTCATGGTGAAGAAGGAAAACATAGCACTGTGAAAGGAATTCCAAGACCCATTTCTTTAAGGGATATTTCAGCATTATAACTGAAGAGATGTTTCAGGAAAGGATGTCAATTATATGCATCCCATGCAGAGGAACTCAAAAAGACAAAAGGGCTAATCCTTGAAGATTTTTCAGTACTACAATAGTTTGAATATGTATTCCAAGAAATACAGGGATTGCCACCAAAGAGGGAGATATATTTCTCTATTGATTTAGTACTAGGAGCTTCCCCGGTATCAAAAACACCTTACAGAATGAGTACACTAGAATTAAAAGAATTACAAATGCAACTAGAAGAATTGTTGAAGAAAGGGTACATACACCCAAGTGTTTCACCTTGGGGAGCACCATTACTCTTTGACAAAAAGAAGGATGGAATATTGATGCTATGTATTGACTTTAGACAACTGAATAAAACCATTGTGAAGAACAAATACCCTCTACCAAGAATTGATGACCTCTTTGATCAACTAAGAGGGGCAAAGATATTTTTCAAAAATAGAATTGAGATCATGATACCACCAAATAAGAATCAAGGAAGAAGACATCAATAAGACAACCTTTAGAACCAGGTATGGACATTGAGAATTTGTAGTGGTTCCATTTGTATCGACCAATGCACCAACTATCTTTGTTTGCTTAATGAATGGAATATTCAGAAATTATTTGGATAAGTTTGTCATAGTATTCTTGGATGGCATACGTATCTCTTCTAAGTCAAATGAAGAGAAGGAACATCACCTGGGATTTGTGTTGCAAGTATTGAGGGAACATGAATTGTATTCCAAGCTTAGTAAGTGTTCTTTTTACCAAGAACAGGTCCACTACTTGGGACACATTATTTCATAAAAAGGTATAGCAGTAGATCTAGAGAATATTGAATCCATTAGAGGATGGTGAACACCTAGGAATGTTTCAGAAATCAAATCTTTTATGGGACTAGCTAGTTACTAAAGAAGATTTATCGCAAGGTTCTCTAAGATTACTCATCCCATCACTTCTTTGCAAAAGAAGGGAATTAAATTTGAATGGACAATTGAGTGTGAAGGGAACTTTAATTTGTTGAAAGAATTACTAACTAGTGCACCTATTTTAAAGATTGTTAACCCAAATGAAAGTTTTGTGGTATGTATAGATGCATGCAAGTAAGGACTTGGTGGAGTCCTCACTCAAAATGGACATGTGATTGGTTATGAGTCCATAAAGCTTAAATAACATGAGAGGAACTATGCCACACATAAATTGGAGCTTATTGTCATTGTTCATATATTGAATATGTGGAGGCATTATCTCATGGAAAATATATTTTAATTAAGAACAGACTATAGTGCTCTGAAGTACCTTTTTGAACAACCAACTTTGAATGACAGGAAAACAAGATGGCTGGAATTTTTAAGTGAATATGATTTTGACATCAAGTATATCAAAGGAAAAGAAAATAAATTCATCGATGTACTGAGTAGAAGAGTACATATCATGCATTCTCCAGCCATTAGTATGCATCAATCAGACTTGCAGAACAAAATTTTGGATGTCGTTGTTACAAATCAACATTACCTACAAGTACAATAAAGCTTACAACAGGAAAATGTAAAGCAAAAAATTAAACAATATGAGATGAAGGAACATGGATTACTTATGCATAAAAATAGAATTTATGTTCCTAGTTCTAGAGAAATTAGGGATTTGGTATTAAAATAAATGAATAATGTTTTGTATGTTGGACATCCCAGTTACCATAAAATAATTTCAGCGGTAAGAAACCAATTCTTTTGGCCAGGAATGAAGAAAGATGTTGCTGACTACATTGCTAGATGTATGGAATGTCAAAGAGTGAAGGTCGAGCATAGATACCCAGCGGGCTTGCTACAACCATTACCAATTCCAAAGAATAAATAAGAAGTAGTAACCATTGTTTTTATAACTAAATTTCCCAGGACGACAAGGAAACGTGATTCAATCATAGTAGTGGTTGATAAATTGACAAAGGTTGCTCATTTTGTTCCTGTAAAAACAACTCATACAACAACTAATATTGCAGAAATTTACATGGGATATTGCTAGGTTGCATGGGATACCTAAGGCAATTGTTTCAAATAGAGATACAAAGTTTACTTCAAATTTTTGGAGGGGATTGTTTAAAGGATTCGATACAAATCCGAACTTTAGCACAACATACCATCCACAGTCATATGGGAAGACAAAGAGATTTAACCAAGTAATTGAGGACATGTTGAAAATGTATGTGATGGATAAGCCATCTAAGTGGGAAGATTACTTGTACTTGGTTGATTTTTCCTATAATAATGGGTATTAGCTTCATTGAAGATGAGCCCATTTGAAACTTTGTATGGTAGGAAATGCAATACTCCAATGAGTTGGGATAATCCATCTGATAGAGTGGTACTTGGGCTAGAATTGCTCAAGAATATGAAAGACCATATGGTTAGAATTAAGCGTAATTTGAAGGCATCCCAAGATTCCCAAGATTCCCAAGATAGACACAAGAGCTATGCATATAAGAATAGGAAAAACAAATAATTTAAAGTGGGGGAACATGTGATTTTGAAAGTGAAGCCCAAGAAGAGATCATTGAAGTTGGGTAGTTGTACAAAGGTAGCATCCAAATTCTGTGGTCCATTTGAAATATTGGGCAAAATCAGGCCAGTAGCCTACATACTTGCATTGCATGCTTCCATGAATGTGCATAATGTATTTCATGTCTCTTTGTTGAAAAAGTATGTACATGATCCTAACCATGTTATTGATTGGAATTTGATTTAGGTGGAGCTAGAGAGATACTTTTAGGTCCATCCAATGCGCATATTGGACATAAAAGTCTAAACGCTCCAAGATCAAGTTATATAGCTAGTAAAATTTGAGTGGACCTGCTACGGTCCTGAAAATGCTACTTGGGAGCATGAAAATGTCATGCAGGCAAAATACCCACAAATTTTTGAATAATTTTGAAATTTGTATTTTCGATTATGTATATGCACCGAGGACAGTGCCAAAATAAGGGGGAGGGGAATGTAATACCCCAGTTTTGAGTCCCCATATTAAATAATGTATTTTTTTTTATTTGATGAAAGGCTAGAGTTCCTAAACAATTAAAAGAGGTCGGAGTGCCTAGGAAATGTAATTCTTTGATTATTATCAATAATAAAATGCATTGTTGGATGCTAGACGAACAAGGATAAGAGTTATACGAGGCTATGATTCCACAGGAGAGGGGGATTAAGGGGATACATTTTTTATTATAATTACCCATGATTGTTTTTAGTCGAGAGAATCAGTTACATGAGCTTCTTGGGGAATTTCATGTGGTTCTTGATTTGCAAGTAAATATATAAAACCACCTCTTGTGGGTTGTTTGGGGGTTCTTCTCCATGGTTCTTCTCTGTTATTCTTCACTATTCTCTCTTCATCCATTTTTTCCCTTTGTTCTTGTTATTTGTTGGGATTTGGGTGTGAATTGTTGAAAAAAAAGACATTGTTTGTTGGTTGTAGTAAAGATTGGTGTATTCCAACCTTGAAATCCATGCATGCATGTTTGAGTTGTATTGGTATGTGTTAAGTTTTGTTCACAACTACGAGTCCTAAGAGTTCCCAACATGGATATTCTTGACCAAATGCACTAGAGCCCTGGAAGGAGGTGGAAAACTTGAGAGACTTCATAACAGATAAGGGATCCCATTCTCTTTGGTTGTGTAGGCTAGAGATAAGAGAGATGGTATAGTTTGGATTGTTGTGTGTCGAGAAATCCGTGAGAGATTAATTGATGACTGGTTTAGGAAGCTGAGTGACACCCTGAC
Organism: Picea mariana; assembly: GCA_032191745.1. Classification (NCBI taxonomy): domain Eukaryota; kingdom Viridiplantae; phylum Streptophyta; class Pinopsida; order Pinales; family Pinaceae; genus Picea; species Picea mariana. Next base: position 23,562 of record JASDQU010947123.1, read on the forward strand.
ATCGTCCTTGTGGATTCATAGACCTAGATCAAGGGTGACATTGTTGTTGAGAATTGAAACAACAATGTTTATGGTTGGGTGGAACATCCTCAGTCTGCAGCCAGTTGGTGATTCGTTTTATTAAAGATAAGTGCTCTTTGTCATGGTTTCCATTACTTGTATATTTATTTCCGTTGTGTATTAATTATGATCTCTGAGATCCATGTTTATATTATGCATGCTTGTTAGATATGGTTGTGCATGGCACAATAAACATTATTTAATAATTAAAATTGATTCTTGTTAAATGCATGTTCTATTATCTTATCTCATGCATGCATTCTTGAATTAATTCTATTATTAGAGATTAATTTTTAAGACTTGAGATGATTCATGTTATTTTCGGGATCCGGTCTATGGGAGGTTGGGTTTGTTACAATGTGGTTTCAGATGTTTCTTGGAGAGCATCCTTGGAGTAGTGTGGCCCATCCCGATGGCTCGATACATTACAAACATGAGTAAAATTTATATTTTTTTTATTAAAAAATTAAGTATATTTAGTATTGTCAATTTATTTTAACAAAAAAATGGATTTATTTGTATTACAAGGGGTTACAATTGAATTGCTCAACAAATTAAATAAAATTTGAAAAGAAAATTTTGTTTTAAAAATGTTATAGTTTTTCAAATTTTCAACAAAATTACTTTGTATCTACATTATCCTTAGGGTTCTACCACTAGATTTGATTGATTAGTTTCTATATAGCTTTACATATTGTTTTACTAGAAAAACTATCATGTAAAACATTATAGATTTTATAAATTTTTGGGTCCATACCCACTATGGGCTTTCTTCTTGCTTCTATCTTTTGACAAAAGGTTGTCAAAATTTTGATTCCTTGTTTGCTTAGTGCCTTGCTTGACAGTGTATTCTTCCATTACTATCATTTTTCAATTCCATATGAGCCAACAAATAAAACAAGGAAAACTACTTTCCTCAATTCCTTATATCTTGGCCTTTGCTCCATTTCCAATTTTGAAATTCTTTCCAGTAACATTCTAAATTTCACCTCCATTTCTTCTAGCCTCTCATTGTTTCTTTCCAAAATAAATTCCATATATATCCGCTTTCCCTTAAACTTCTTTATATGTGCCTTTGATTCAATCATTTATATTTCAATTACCTGCATGTCTATTGAATCATTTTCCTTCCAATCCTCTCTCCATTCCTCCCATTTCTTGACATGCAACGAGAGACATTCTTGGGCTTCCTCAAAGTTTCTTTCACAACTTCTTAAGCCTAGGTGGATATTAGATATTTCATAGCAAGCACATCTATTTGGATGCAAATTATTGTTCTCTATCTTCATTGCTTTGAGCTAGTGTGACCTTATAGACCTTGTCACTTTTATATGCTTCTAAAACTGCAAAAACACACAAGAATTGCTACCCATATGCCTCTTCTAGGCCTACAAATACACATAGGAAATGCTACCCTTCACAAACCTCTGCAATTGGTAAATGAAGGCGATAAGAAACATTGGAGAGAATGAAATTTGAAGTAGCTCGGGCATACGACCACATTCTTCTAACTATCCCATCTAGACGAGAAACAAATGAGTAGCGTCCTGCAGTAGTAAATAAGAGGGAGTGAGGAAGCTTAAAGCCATTAATATGGTATTATCTAATGACATCAAGATTTTCCATTGGTTCATTGAAACGATTTGTAACATGCAATTCCTATATTTTGAATTGTGGCTCATGGGAGATAATAATGATAAATGACCCCCCAGCCCTGTGTTCTCGGAGATCATGATTGCAAGGAGCATGCCTAATTTTCCATCATATCTACCAACACATTGAGAAAACGAAAAAAGATGACAAACTGCCACAATCTCAAAAATTTCTACTAACCTTTGTGCTATAAAAACTATCCTACTTAGATGGATTTCTTGAGGAAATGATCAATTAGCCGTCTCTGATTATGCCCAAGGATTCCCCCATCACCAAATCATTTTTATTCCCATTTGATTTAGAGTTATCATCCTTTGCAAAAGAGCGAGAGATTTTACTTGATTATTGGTGGTCTCTTGTAGACCCCATGCAAAGGTTGCTTCTTGATTTCCTCCAGGATCAATAATGAACCCCACCCACCCCTACCCTGGACTTGTCATCCCTAGTATTGTAAATTTATTAAAATTACATATCTTATTATATATATTTTTGCAAGGAAAATATTATGAAAAATCTTGAATACCATGATTTACAAATAGTAAATGAGTTAAATCACTAATACCTAAGTTTTAAACACCTAACCTCAAGAATTCAAGAGTATTAAATTCTTTCAATGTGCGACTAAAAATATTGTTATCACTTTTAACTCATAACCACCATTATGAGTTAAAAGTGAACTCAATCTTTTTATTAAAAAAATTGGAGTTATTGAATATTTATTAAAAATATTAATATATTTATTTATTAATAATGTTTGATTAATTTATTAAAATATATATATGACAACTTATATTATGAACGAATTATTAGAAAAAAGAAAAGGAGCATTCTTAAAATTTGAATACACATTTATAGAATATTATAATCTAGTTATAAATAAAAAAATTATAATCAAGTTATAAACAAAATTTTGAAAATTAAATTATCAGAAAAAAAAAAAAGAGCATTTTTAAGATTTAAACACACACTTATCATTACGAAGAGACATTGTTTTAAGGGGCAGTTCTTCTTGACTTTTAGTCATGTGTCCATAGCCATTTGCAACAACTGTCCATTTCTTGAATGCTCTTCATTTGTTTTATTTTCCTTTTTCAATATTTTCTCTATTTTGTTTTTTTGTTTCTTTTCATTTTCTTGAGTGTCATCTTTGTAGAGAATTTTGCAACACAATTATTGTATTATATATCACGGTATTTGCTTAAATTTTATATGTATTCCGTTTTAATAACGTGGATTTAAACCATAATTTGTACCAATATAGGTATTGTTTTTTTATAATATTAAAGATATAATATTAAAATATTAACCATAATTTGTACCAATATATATTGGTATTGTTTTTTTATAATATTAAAATATTTAATGTGGTGAATTTGTTGACATATTTATTAATTATTTTATTGTTCATTTAAATTAATATATCAAAATATTTAATTTTTTTAAATTATTTACTTATTTCCTAGACAATATAAGCAAAATAATTATAAAATAATTGATTTCTGTTTTGTTTTTCTTATTTTCTTTAAATTAAAACCTTTATGAGGTCATGCCTGTCAAAACTTGGTGCCAAGGATTAATACCTTGACTCGGATAGGTTTGATTGGTATAAAACCCAATTCTGTTAGGTTGGATTGGGGCTAAAAGCTTTACTGGAGTAATATCGCTGTAGATTTATTATGGTGAATTTATACTATCATTTGTATCAAATATATGTATTATGTATTGTTTTATTTATAATATTAAATGTTTTAATGTGATGAATTTGTTTGTTATTTTATTATTAGTTTAAATGGTATATTAATATATTTATTTTTTTAAAATTGTTTTTATTTGAAGAGAAATAAAATTTATTATTGCAAAATATTTGATATTTATTTTATTTTTTATTATCATTTATTTTTATTATTATTTTGTTTTTTTAGTAATGAGTTTTTCATTGATTTGATATTAATTATTTCTTTACTTAAAAAAAAAATCATGAGAAATCTAATATTCTACATAAAAAAATATAATTTTTTATTTTTTAATCTATAAAACAATTTTTTTTTAAATTATTATTGGTTAAAAAATTTGAGACCTTATTGTGGCCTTCAATTTGTTCAAGAATATAAATTAATTGCACAATCAATATTTTATACTTCATAAATAATTTTCACCTACCATCACAAGGAGCTACAAACTATAAAATTAATTACAAATTACGGGTGATCTATATGTGAACATGCTCACATATACTCACATATATGTGAGCATGCTCACAATGCTCACATATATGTGAGCATGCTACATGCTCACATATATGTGAGCAAGTTACAGGTTAATCACAAGTTTTAATTTATACATAATAATAAAAAGCTAACTTATTATAAACATATTTCGAATGATAAATTTAACATATATAAATAATCAAATAACATATTTTAAATTAAACATATTATAAAACAAAGTGAATGTTATCATAAATTTCAAATTATTAAATTTTATATCTAATAATAGATTACAATCATAATAAATATATTAATATTAATAATCAATTATAATTTTAATGAAAAAAATAATAGTAATAATTAATTTCACTAGTGAATATTAATATTATAATCATAATAAATATAATAATATTAATAATCAATTATAATTCTAATGAAAATAATAATAATAATAATAATAATTAATTTCACTAATTAATATTAATATTATATTATAATGATATTAAATATAGTTATAATAATAATTAATAATAATTATAATAAAAATATTAATAGGAATAATTAATTTCACTAACTTAATAATTAATTATAATTATAATAAAAATATTAATATTGATAATTATTTTTATTAATTTTTAATAATAAAATTTATAAATTTAATTATGCATATAAAGTTTTCAATCATTATTATCAATTTTCAAATTTGTTTTTTAATAATAAAATTTATATAATAAATTTAATTATGTATATGAAGTTTTAAATCATTATTATTATCAATTTTTAAACTTATTAAAAACATAAGCTATGTTACCTTACAACTCTTGTTTATATTAGTTAACTAAAATTAATACTTTGACTCAAACATGTTTATTACTTTATTGGGTTAAATTGGGGTTAACAATTTGAATTCACTTCAATGTTTTCCTCAACCTAACTTTCGGGTTATGATAGTATAATCTGTATTTTGGATTTCAACTCTCGAAAGTGATTTAATGTGTAGGCAAATGATTTCAAAATTCAATACCCGTATCGGTGAGGATGTTAATGTTTTTTTATATATTATTTTTTTTTTTAATTATTTTGATATATTATTAATTTTGATTTGAAAATTGTTTAAAATGTAATATTTATTTATTTATTTTTAAATTATTAATATTTAAATGTTTTTATTTAAAGTTAGTGATATTATTATTTAAATCTTTTATAAAATTAAATATAAAATATTATTATGATTCATATTTTTGATATCAAATATATGATTAATATATATATATATATATATAAATTCAAACTGAAAACTCAAAGTAGACCTGATTTTGTTTATCTTTAGCCAAGTCTAGGGATTTGCGTTGTAGCACACAACTCTCTCAATTCTTCGAATGTTAAAAAATTTAAATAATCTAAATTATTTACACCTTATTTCATGTTTTAAAAAATATCATTAACTTATATGATATGATCCTTACACATTTGTTAAAGTTAATCATAATAATAATTTAAGTGATTAGTGTGGACATTCTAACACACAATAAAATATCTCACAATAAAATAACTTACAACAATTTAAGTAATCAAATCAATATAGATTCATCTTAAATTCTAATTCATATAGATTTTGAGTTGAGATATATCTAAGTTGGTTCCTTACTTTTCTTAAAGTCAGATACATTAAATAAGGTGAAAATTGAAATCATTTATGTATGACCAACATTGACTTTTTATTAATTAATGTTTTTCTATATACCACCTACAAAGTTGATATACAATTATTTTATTAAGGTGCATCTTGAAATATTTTATTCATGACCGACATTGAAATATATTTTGTTATTAATATTTTTTTAAATGCCACATGTCAACTCCATGTTGAGCATGGAAGGAATTACACATGTCCCTCATATTGAACAATGCACCATTCAAATGTTTTAACTACAATTCTTTTTTTAGTTTCAATTGTTATATATATATATATATATATATATAT
>JASDQU010947124.1:16930-30813 GCA_032191745.1 Picea mariana
TAAAGTGGTCCTTGGAGGAAAAATCATCTTTTCAAATGATCAAGCAAGCTTTAGTTGAGGCCACTGTATTGGTGAGCCTTGACTACACCAAAGATTTCTTCATCTTCTCCTTTGCTTCAGAGGAAACCATTGTTGTTCTACTACTGTAGAAAAATGAAGAAGGGCATGAGCAACCTATAGCCTTTTCAGTAGAGCCCTCTGAGATGATGAGCTGAAGTATAATATATTAGAGAAATAGGCTAATGCATTGGTCAAATCACTCAAAGCCTTTAGGTTTTATGTGCTACATTCTAGAATATCATCCTTTATTCCTAGCAGCAATGTCAAAGAGATTCTGGTCCAACCAAACAGTGAGGGAAAAAGAGGAAAATGGATTGTCAAACTGTTGGAGTATGACCTGCAAATAAATCCCACCATGCTGATCAAGAGGAAAGGACTAGCCAAATTTCTATCAAAATCAAATTGTAAGGTGCTATAATTGCATCAAATCTTCACCCAATTATATGCACCCCTCATATAGCCCAGACAAGACAAATTACAGGTATTCAAAAACTACTCCTCTTCACCTTGGTATAAAAACATCATCTATTTTCTACAGCATTTTGAATGTCTACTAGATGTGAAGAAGACAAAGGCTGGGTCTCTCAAGTTGAAGGCTATCAAATTCTTCATTTCAAACTAGAACTTGTATTGGAGAGATCCTGCTGGCATCCTGTTAAAATGCCTTGATGAAAATGAAGACAAACAAGTCACAAAAAAAATGCACAGAGGAGTATGTGGAGGAGACCAACATTGGAAGGCCATAGATCTCAATATCTTGAGGGAAGGATACTATTGGCCCACCCTTTTCTCTGACGCTTTTGCTACTGTTAGGGCCTATAATGAATGCCAAATGTTTGCAGGGAAACAAAGTTACTATCATTGCCCCTAAAACCTATCACTAGTAGTGGTCCATTTCAACAATGGGGGTTATACTTCATTGGAGAGATAAATCCACCCTCCAGTGGACAACACAAGTGGATCCTCACTGCCACCGACTAATTCACCAAATGGATTGAGTTTGTGCCCACCAGGAATGCCACTAACAAGGTAATCATGAATTTCTTGGAAACTAATATTTTTTCCAGATTTGGTTGCGCCAGTAAGCTTGTAATAGACAATGCCCAAGCGTTCAAGTCCAAAGCCATGATTGACTTATGTCGAAATCACATCATTTCCTTGATGCATTCCACTCCCTATTACCCTCGGGGAAATGTCCTAGAAGAATCATGAAACAAGACTCTCATCAGGATCATTAAGAAGTTGTTGACTGAAAACAAGAAATCCTAGTACTCCAAACTTAAGTATTCTTTGTGGGATGACATAATTAGCACTAAGAAGTCTTTAGGAACCTCACCCTTTTAGATTGTGTATGGCATAGACGGTTTTTTTCCCACTCAACTTGGCATACTAGTCCTAAACTTCTTGCAGGAAGAGATTGAAGAACCAAATGACATCCAAAGGAGAATCTTCTAGATTATAGAAGTTCAACAAAGAAGAGAAGCACTGGATCAGAGGAGAGAAGCATACCAGAGCAAGATCAAATCAACCTTTGATAAGAAAACCAAAAAGGATATTTTTCAGAAAGGTGACCTGGTCTTGAGGTGGGATTCTAGAAGGGATGACAAGTTTGAACATGGTAAATTTGACAAMCYATGCTTTGKCCCTTTTAATGTGGTTGAATTTTTGAACAACAACACATTTATCCTGCACAACTTAGAGGATACATAAATTTTTGGATGCCCCATAAATGGGCTCTTCCTAAAACACTATTTTTTTAAGGACGAGGGAAGGTCCCACTTGTACCATAGATTCTTTCCTTCTATTATTTCTTTTGATTAGTTAGTATGAATGAATAAAGACTCCATAGCCCAACAAGGCACTGGGGTGTAGTTTCATTTTTTCAGTTCCAATAAAATGCATGGCTGAGGGACAGTAGTAGATACACAGGGCTGGTAGAAGGAAACAAAGGTAAGAAATGGAAGGTAAGAGCAGTTATTTAATCTCAAGGCACTGATATACAGTTCTTATCACCTCACAAGGATGAGCTATCCCCATTTGGAGCCAATGTTGTAACCTATGTCTGCATCCCTGCCTCTCCTCTCTCTTTTCCCTATACCTTCATCAATTCTTCCTCTTCTAGTTGGTTAAGTTAGTTTCCCATTTTTGAGTGACTTGGTTCTTATTCTCTTCTTTCCTGTTTAAGTCTTTGCGCATTTCATTTTCTGTCTTTCTTGAAGGATGAAATATATGTTGTATTTGGTTCGAATTACTTGTCATCATGTTTTCCATGGATTGAGATCACAACATGTCAACCAAGCATTTTTGTATGAATAGGAAATCCCCGTAGACAAGTGCAACAATTCAGAATGATCATTTTTGGTCCTGGATTGTCAAAATGAATAGGGTAAGTTTCAACGGTTAAGATCCACCAGGCTGATCAGATCAACGACTCGTGTCCATTCGAGGGTGAAGAATCAAGCGAGTTTTAACATCATCACTTTGGGATATTTTCATACTTTACCACCAGATACTCCCAAAGTGTTGAACTCCCAAAGACCCAAAGACCCAAAGTGTCGAAGTGTCGAAGAGTCGAAGAGCTAAAGTGTTGGAGTGTTGAAGACCCAAAGTCCCGAAGTGTTGAAGTCCTGAAGTGTCGAAGTCCCAAACTCCTGAAGTGTTGAACTCCTGAAGTGTCGAACTACCTGAAGTGTCGAAGACCCGAAGTCATGAAGAGCTAAAGACCCGAAGTAAATCTAGACCAACCATCAGCGGTGACACGCGGCAGTATATCATTCACTTCAGATATTTTTCCTCCATGATATTTTCATGCTTCACATTTGAAACTCCCGAAGATGAAAATTTTGGAGTGAATCTGAACCGTCCATCAGCAGGGACACACGGAAACAAAACATTCACTTCAAAGATTTTCCTTCGGGATATTTTCATGGTTAACATTTGAAACTCCCAGAGCCCGAAGTGCCAAAGAACATGGAAACCATCACTTGAGACACGTGGTGCACTCATCAGTCATGACACATGGCGCACTCGTTAGGCATGACACATGGCACTCATTCCAGGTCATTTGATTGTGACATTCACCCATTTCCACATGACACATGTCACCCTTCTTTCCATGACACATCAGCAGCCATGACATCATATGACCTCAAGCCACCACTTCACTTCGGCAATTTTCCTCTAGGAGATTTCCAAGATAAACATTTTAAACTCCCCAAGCCCGAATTTCCAGAGTGAATTTGGACCATCCGTCAACAAGGTCATGTGGATGCAAATCATTCACTTTAGTGATTTTTCTTCTAGGATATTTCCAAGCCTAACATTTCAAACTGTTGATGCCTAGATTTTTGAAGAGAATCTGGACCATTCATCGATTACAGCACGTGGCAACAGATCATTCACTCAGGATATTTTCCTCCGGGAGATTTTTCATGTTTCACATTCAAAACACTCGAAGTAAATTTGGACCATTGATCCCAAGTCAATGAGAACCATCTATCCTTGTAGAATTTAAAGTCACCTGGATCACAGATCATTATCAGATCGACGAACACACTTCATTGCAGGGACATAAACTGCTTGAGCGCTAATTTTCCTAAGTGGTCCCACAATTGGAACCATGGTATTGTTGGAAGGGTATGTGGTAGTTTGTGGTGGATTGCGGGCCCAAAGGTGGTCTGGATCCAAACCACCCTCAAAATCTCCCTCAATCACGTGCTTAAAATACATCGGATCATCGCGTCACCTCCACTCTTTCCACTCACTACCCTCACTCCTCTCACCTTTCACGACATGTTCTTCCACTTACCTCCATCGTATTCACACCTCCTCTCACCTTTTGACATCTGTCATCACATGTCATCTACCCTCGCACCCACTTATCCCACCTCCCAATTGGATGCTTTCCTCCACGTCTCCCCTCATAACCATTGGGCCATCAACCATTCCAGTGAAGCTATTCACATGTACATATGGCAGCTGATGGGGTCAATGCAAAGTGTGCTTAGCTGTCAAAATCTCTGTCATCGATAGAGAACATGGAGACCATCCCAGTTCGATGCAACCAGTTCCAGAATGATTCATAAAACTCCCTCTTCCTCAAGTAGAGATCTACTCATGCATTAGTTGTCTCCAATGGCCTCCAGTAGCTCGCAGGCATGCCAAGGTTCAACGCAGAGCTCTGTTCTTCCATCACATGCATCAGTTCTATCTCAGAGATAGTAGTAGTTTTTAGTTGATTTATTTCAGCATTGTCCTAGATTAGACACAAGAATGTTTTTTTTTGTGTGATAACAACCACTCTTGTTATTAAGTCCAGTGTCTTAGTCGAGTTAACAATTTTTTTTATGAACAGTTACCTAAAATTAGGTCTCAGCCCCCTGAGGACGAGAACCTCTGCGACTCTATTAGATAAAGGATCTTTGAATATTGTAAAGGTCGGATTTTTTGGGAAAGAATAGCAATACATCAGACTGGTTGGACCTATTCTATGCATGTATTAAATCTCTCTACCTGGTGAACATACTCTGGATGATAGTGTTTCGTTCAAATATTTATGTGTTTTAATTCTTATTTGGAATACATTTTTTGGTTTGTGCAACGTACATTTCATTTCCTTTCATCTATTGTATAATTTGTTTTCACTAATATGCAACCTGACAAACAACTAATTCTTTGGTGAAGGTTTGTTTTATTTGCAACCTCTGGGACTAACTGTGTTTTTGATACATGTTTAATGTCTTGAAATAATATTTAAAGTATTGAACTTCTTGCAACATATTATTCATTGAGTAGTTTGTTGTTTCCCTCTATTTTTCTATTATTTCGTTGGTTTGTCATTAGTTTACCACTAGCCAAGGAGGACCCTCATCCCTATCATTCTGCCAACCAAACTGTCCTTTTTTCTTGATAGAAAACCCTCCAACCAACCAACACAAAAATAAAATAAACAAACATTCTAAACTGATAGGTGGCCTAGCTTTTCCCTTTAGTAGTCAGGTGCAAACCTTAGGACCAACACTTACAAGAGCTAAACTAAAACTTGGTAAAGGAAAAATTTCAAGTTATAAGGATAAAATTGGAAAGATATTTCGATGACATAATATGTCTTTGGTAAAAGGAGAATATCAAGATCATCCCATGACCCATGAATAGATCTAAGCTACACTTCAATCACTAAATGAAACAATAGATGAGTTAGAATGGATAATTCAAAGGCTTGCAAGAGGAGAATATTCGGTAAAAGGAGAAGGATGAGGTGAAGGTGGTGGACCTTTTCATCCCCCTTCCCCTTCTTCCTCATCATCATTAGTTTCTTCTAAAGCAAGTAAGCATTCTTCTCATTGAAATAGTTCCTCTAAGAAGAGTGACAATAATATGCCTTTATTAAAATTGGATGTTAAGTTCAAGTTTTCGACCTGTGATGGAGAATTGAATGTCGATAAATTGGAAGACCAGATCAAGCAAATAGAGATATATTGCATGGTTCAAAGAATTATGGACGAGTCTACAAAGATATAGTTAGCGTCTCTTCGACTAAGTGGAACTGCCTTAATATGGTGGGAGAGTAAGATGCAAGTTTATCTAGTTCAAAATGGTAAATTAATATCTTCTTGGGATAAGTTTACTAAGGCTATCAAAAAACAATTCTATCGATTGGAACATACATAGACGCCAATGATCGAGTGGCAGCATCCGAGACAGGGTAAAGGCCAAAATATTCAGACATATACACATGGATTCAAAAGGAAGGCATTATCCTAGGAATTCCCTTGTATACTCGTGAAACTCTTCTAAAGTACATTGGTGGCATGCACTCATATCTTCGTCACACTATTCTAATGTTTATTCCTACTAACATTGATAAGGTGTCAGTACAAGCTACACATCTAGAGGCTAGTAAGGGTAAACATGCGGGTGAAGATAAGAAGCCATTGAAGTATGAGAATAAATTGAAAGGTAAATGGAAGATTAATAGATTATCCATAATGAAGCAAGATGAGGAAATACCTACATGTTCCCATTGTAAGAAAAAGGGACATGAGGAATCACAGTGTTGGAAGCTCCATCTAGAATTACGACTGAAGAAATCCAAGGATAAAGGGAAGAGAAGATTGTTGCATCAACTCATCATGATTTAGGGTCATATTCCAAAGATGAATCCAAGATCATGGCCATAGGAAGAAAAGATATATTAGATATCAATTCAAATTCTTCAGTTCAATTCACCAATATGGAAAGTGATATTGATCAGAAGAAAATGAGCGAGATTTTTCATGTCAGAGTTATAGTCAAGCATAAAAAGGTAGATACTTTATTTTATAGTGGATATCAAGTTAATCTAATATCTGAAGAAATTGTTAAGAAGTTGGGATTGAAGAAAACACCTCATAAAAATACATATCCATTAGGTTGGGTGTGTGAAGATTTTAAGTTGCAAGTGACAAAGTGTAAGATGAGGTTTGCAATTACAACTAATTTCTTTGACGAGGTTGAGTTAGATGTTGTTCATTTTGACATCTGCGACATTGTCTTGGGTAGTCCATATCTATTTGAGAACAAGGTTGTGTTCTATTAAGAAGAAAACAAATACCACCTTCACAAGGATGGGATTGAATATATTGTCATAGATCATTATATCAAAACTAATTTTTCTTTAGTGGGCACAGGAAAAATGAAGAGACTCATGAGTGCAAGTAAATATTTTGTTCTCATGATAGTGAAACAGAAAGAAGAGGATATAATATATTATTTAGCAGGTTGGGATCCAAATCATAAGAAGGAATTGATCAACATCATATATAACTATGATAAGTTGTTTCAGGAACCTACCCAGTTGCCTCCTAAAAGAGAGGTTGAACATGAAATATATTTGCAGCAAGATGATCCTCCGAATATTGGAATGTACAAGTCATCATTAATCGAGAATGAAGAAATAAAGAAGCAAGTTCAGGAGCTACTCGATAAAGGAATTATCAGACCAAGCTCCTCTCTGTGTGGTTAATTATCCTATTGTATTAGTTCCAAAGAAAGATGGCATGTGGAGGATGTGTATTTATTTTCGAGCCCTGAACAAGATCACGGTAAAGAACCATTATCCTCTTCCAAGAATAAATGATCTATTATATCAGTTAAGGAATTTTGTGTATTTCACTAAGTTGTACATCCGAAGTGGTTTCCATCAAATCAGAATTGCAGAAGGTGACATATGGAAAAAAAATTTCAATAACAAGCAAGGCTTGTTTGAATGGTTGGTTATGCCATTTGGGTTATGTAACACACCAACAACATTCATGAGAGTGATGAATGATGTGCTCATACCCTATATATATGATTTTTTTATTATCTGTTTAGACGACATATTGATCTTTATTGAAACATGGGAAGATCATCCAATGCATATCGTGAAAATCCTTGAACTCTTGAAGAAGGAGAAGTTGTATATTAAGATTTCTAAGTGTGAATTTGGCAAAAAGTCTCTGGTATATTTGGGTTACATTGTAGGGAATGGTTAGTTGAAAATAGATTCTGCAAAAGTAGAAGTCATTCCATGGGCACAGTCTTGATACAACGAGGTAAACCTATATGTTATCATTTTGAGAGTTTAACTCAAGTTGTGATTAACTATCCAACATATGATAAGGAATTCACTAGTACATATGTGATGCAGGAGCATCGCAAAGATCAAGCGAGTGTGGAGCAAGCACAATGTATTTTTTGAGCACATGATAAATTGCTTGAAAAACTTTTTGAAGTTGATGCGCCAAATATTTAATGAAGCCATTTATGAAGGAGCGCCTTTGTATATTGTATTGGACCTTGAGCGATTCGCTCTCGTCCTTAGTAGATAGGAGGCATTTAAACTAGTTAATGTAGGTAGATATACTTGAATTCATAGATTATATAGTTTTAGAAAGAAGGAGGGAAAATGGATATAGACACCCTCATTGTACATTGTAGCAGGGGCATGATTATTGAAGCAGGAAGAGAACAGGAGAATATCGGAGAGCTGTAGAAGAACATCCATGTATAGATCTTGAATTAATAGAAGAAGTTGATTCAAATCCATGGTTTTGTGCCTGTTCTCTGTGTGTTGATGTTAAATGATGTGCTCATGAGTGTTTGTTTTCCTGTTATGCATTTAATTTATTGTTGTGTATGTGATTTCATGTTTGAGATTGAAATCTGAGGGGAAGAAGAAATGAGTTTCAATTCTTTTTCTATCTGAGTGAGGATTCCTGCAAGGAGTGCAGTTGAAAACGTCCGCAAGGAGTGCGTTGACAGAGGCTCAGGTAGTTTAACTCTTGTTCTCGTTCACCCAGAAGTGAAATTGGGTTATTGGAGCCATGCCAGGAGTGTGCATGCTAAGGGAGAGTCTCAGTTGTGAATATGAGCAGAAGCTTTGAAGGAATGCTACTACAGGTGTGCACAGGGTCGAAGAAACCCAAACACTTGAAGTGTTTGCAGGTTGCCACAAGGAAGGCGTGCAAAGGGTTCTCTTTTTCTAAGAGACTGAGAAGTTGGAAAAAGCTCAAGAGGGATAAAACCTTCAGAACCTAAGGAAGGATTACACAGGGAGTTCGTGTCGTGGAGCATATAAAACCAATGTTGTAAGGTTGCATGTAGGAGGATGAGTGAGTGCAGAGGAACACTTGGTTATTTTCAAGAAATCCTCAAGGAGGAAGAAATTGACAGCTAGGATCTCGTGGAGGGGATTCGTGAAAAATCCGCCATCCGTCAGATCCACCAGAGTAATGAGGAGGTTATGGCCACACCAGGAGGTTAAGCTCGGGAGGATCATGAGCCGTAGGATCATTGTTGGGTTGCCCATCATCCATTCGATCAGGCAGAAGTTGCACTGGGGTTAAGTCCTGGTGAGCAGAGGAAAGTCCCGGAGAGGCATAGGGATATTGAGGTATCGGGGTTTCAGAAGTCAAGAGACCCGAGACCGTTCGAGTCTCGAAACATCGAGGAAGTCCTAGCCGTGGATCTCAGGGCAGACACGCGTCAGAGGATCCGAGAGGAGTCGGGGTTCGGCACTTCGTGAACCCCGGGGACAAAGAAAACGTTGCATCAGGAATCGCGATCTCACGATGTTAGAAAAGGCGACGAGGGGATAATGACATGGAAGATTCAACCCTCACATGAATCAGGAATCAACGTTTCGTGATTCTTGGGAACCATAGCAGCGGGAATCACGAAACTTCAAAACGCGATTTCCCGACAGGCTAAAAGAGTGGGCCATGGAGGAGTCGGTGTGGAGGATAGGTGGCACGAATTATCGGAGTTCGGGGAAAGGAAAGTCCCGAAAACATTGGTATTAGGATTCGTGATCCTGCAAAGTCTGAAGTCTCGACAAGGTAACGGGACCATTGAATAGTCAACCCACGTGTGCATAGGAGTATTGGCACATCGAGACTCGGGGTTCGGTAAATCAATTTGTTTGATATCGCGAGTGGTAAAACCGTGATAAGAGAATTCTCGATAAGGTATATGACTGCGGTCATAGAAGGGAAGGTCGCATGGCCTAAAGGCTTAGCCTTGGGGGGGGCTAAGGCAGCAGGTGACTGTATCGGTGTATCGGGGATCGGGGGCCAGTGAGGCGAGTTGTTTTGGATATTTCAAATGCCAAAATCCATATATGAGGAACCCCGATAGAAAATTAAAAGGTCAGCGTTGACTCACATCAGATTTTGGAGAATCGTGAGACACAAACCACGTGACCATAGGACTCGGGAAACTACGAAGTCTGATTTCCCGATCGTTAAGGGAGATATTTTGGAGAACTATTGTGGGTATGGAAAATTCTCGATAGGGAATTAGAAGAGCTTTTTAGTTCGTCAGGTAGAGGAAGGAGGAGGTCCTATGAGCAGACGTACCAGAGAGGGCACGCCTGCAATAAGTGGTATCAGAGCAAGAAAATTTATTTTCTTTCTGTAGCAGAGAAGAAGGAAATTTACCATGCCGCCAAGGAGACTGGATAGACAGTCACCCGATCCAGAGGAAAGAGAAAACTTGAGGAGACGGGGTAGGAAAGCGCAGAATCTAGAAATGGAAAGAGAGATACGTGATCTACGAGCTAGACTTGAATATATGGAGATAGCGCAAAGATGCACAGCCAGTGCGGGGGATCTTAGCGATTCTGAAGGTGAAGTTGAAGCTGAACATGGGGAAGAATTTGCAGCCGAGGATGCAGCCAATGAACGTCTAATCAAAGCTATTGCACGAATGGGTGCAAAAACGAAGATGGACATTCCAGTTTATGAGGGGAATCAGGATGCGGAAGAGATTCTAGATTGGATTAGAGTTCTGGATACATACTTCGATTATGAAGATGTTGAAGAGGATAAGAAAGTTAGGCATACTTTCACGAGATTGAAGGGACACGCAGCATTATGGTGGGATGAGCTACAAGCAGATAGACGCTGCAAGGGCAAGCAAAAAATTAAAAGTTGGGATTGAATGATTGCAAAGATGAAGGCAAAGTTCATCCCGAGAGATTATCAAATCACTCTGTTTAGAAGGATGCAGAACCTGAGACAGAAGATGATGACAGTAAAAGAATACACGAAGGAATTCTATCGACTGAACATTAGGGCAGGTCATCAGGAGAGCGATGATGAGAAAGTTTCCAGGTATATGAATGGCCTGAGATACGATATCCAGGATGAGATGAGTATGGAAACCATCCGAACGGTGGAGGATTCCTATCAAATGGCTTTGAAAGCTGAAGAGAATCTGAGCCATAAGCAAGGTCAGCGAGGCCGAGGCAGGAGTCAGCCCAAAGGCAAATCAGTTGCCCAAGATAAATACCAGAAGCCCAAGGACGACTGGAAAAAGCCTCAGACTAGAACTGAGAGAGGTGGAATTTCACAGCGAGGCCAGCATGCTGAATAGAGAGGGAAACATACAGAGAAAAGTAGAGGATACACTGATAATAACATGTTTCCTCGTACCATAGGTAGAGGAAGAGGAAGAGATGGAGTAATTACATGCTTCACATGTGGAAAGAATGGGCACAAGTCATTCCAGTGTCCAGAGAAAAAGAAGGACACTGGAGAAACTCACATCACCAAGGCATAGAGGTGAGATGTTGAGGCATAAGATGCAGAAGGTGGAAGGTAATTGATGATGTGTAAGGTTCTCTTAACACCCGAGAAGGAGGTGGAGGACTCAGCTCAAAGAAACAGACTTTTCAGAACTGCTTGCAAAACCAAGGTGTTACACATTATTTTCGTCATCCCTATGATCATTAATGATGTAAACCTATATATTGCCTTCAGAGGGGTCAGTGGCTTGAGTTCCTGAAGAGAGAAGGGAGAAGAAATTTTCCTGAGAAAAGAAGTTGCATTTTCCCTTGTAAAAACCCTATAAAAAAGGAAGTTCGCAGGTTACTATATATGCAGGATGTGAGAATGACCCATTCTCGCAGGTTGCACCATAGCTAGGGTGCGAGATGTTCACAAGTTTCTCTATAGCTAGGGTGCGAGAATGCCTACACGTGGGAAAAATGAGCATTTTATCGAATATTCTAGAAGGAGAAACTTCTATGGTGAGGTGGCATCCGAATGGTTTGGATCTTACTCACTTTCATGATTTAGTGGGATCATCCTAACCTCCTCACCGTATCCTCTTCAACTTATAAAAGGAGAGGAGTTCTCATGGAGAAAGTTATCTTTTGGTTGGTTCTTGAGCTTGTTAGCTATGGTTGGCTTGGAATTATTAGCTTGGTTGGAGTGGCTTTGAAATTTGCTTTGTGAAGATAGATTGTGAATATCATCAGATCTATGCTCTCAAAATTCTTGGAGTGAAAGTGTGTGGGGAACAAAGGACAGTTGGAAGGGACCTTACAACATCAAGGCCATGGTTGTAATCTCTCTCACATTTAATATGATACAGTAATATGATTCTTTCCTATAAAGCTTGTTGTGTTTTATTGTATGATTACTTGATCACATACATAGGTTTATATTGAGTTTATTCTATTGCTATCACTTTGGTTGGTTGTGTTCTTTTGAAGGTTCATCATTGTATGAGCGTTGGAACGGAGCTAGGATGGCGATGGCAAGAGGAAGTGAAATTTAAACGGTATGTCACTCATCTCTCTTTAGTTAATAAATTCAATATATAAAACTTAAGGAAAGTGTCATGTTCTGTCCTGTTTTGTTCTAGATCCAGGTGGATCTAAGGAGATCTGTTAGTGTCCGCACCTACCAATTTATCCAATAACACAAGGACAGGGTATGCAAGGTTATCATGGACAGTGGTAGCATAGATAATCTCATTTCAACCGAGATGGTAGAGAAGCTGGAGCTAGAGACGACTGATCACCCGAGTCCATACAAAGTTTCATGGCTACAGAAGGGACATCAGGTAAATGTCACTAAACAATGTTTAGTTGAATTCAAAATAGGAGGGTATAATGATAAAATAAACTGTGATGTTATTCCTATGGATGTTTGTCATTTATTTCTGAGTAGACAATGGCAATATGACAGGAACGTAATTCATGATGGGAAGATGAATACGTATACTCTAGAGAAGAATGGGAGGACACACATGTTGCTTCCAATAAAAGATAATGAGGTAAAACTAGAAGGGAGAAATACTGTACTCCTCATGAGTGGGAAGGAGCTTCTTACGGAGGTGAAGAAGAAAATAGATCCAAAATTCTTTGTGGTCAGGAAACCAAGGATCATTTTGACTAGCACAAGAGTAGACGATTTGCCATGAGAAATTCAAGAACTACTGGAAGAGTTCGTTGACATCGTGGTCGGTGAATTACCTCGTTCGTTGCCACTGATGAGGAGTGTGAGTCATCATATAGACCTCATACCAGGAGCTAATTTTTCAAATAAATTCGCGTACAGGTTGACGCCGCAAGAAAATGAAGAGGTCAAGAAGCAAGTCCAGGAGCTGCTAGAAAAAGGATTGGTCAGGGAAAGTTTGAGCCTGTGTGCCATTCCAATGGTACTCAGTCCAAAAAAAGATGGATGTTGGAGAATGTGTACCGACTCAAGGGCCATCAACAAGATAACCATCAGGTATAGGTTTCCATTGCCGCGGATGGACGATTTAATGGATTTCTTGAGCGGAGAAAAATACTTTTCAAAGGTTGATCTGAAAAGTGGCTATCACCATATTTGCATGAGGGAAGGTGATGAGTGGAAGAAGGCCTTCAAAACCAACGAAGGACTGTATGAATGGCTTGTCATGTTGTTTGGCTTGACAAATGCACCGAGTACCTTTATGAGGTTAATGAATGAAGTCCTGAGGGAATTCATCGGGAAGTTTTTCATTATGTATATGGATGACATATTAATTTTCAGCAAAACAAAGGCAGAACATATGAAGCATTTAGCTACAGTAATGAAGAAGCTACAGCAGGAGAAGCTGTTGATTAACATGAGGAAATCTTCATTTATGAAGAAAGAACTCATTTACTTGGGATTTATTATATCTGTGAATGAATTGAAGATGGATCCAGATAAGGTGGAGGTAATTAAAAATTGGCCATCACCGAGAAATATTTTTGAGGTGAGGAGTTTTCATGGACTGGCTAGTTTCTACCGGAAGTTCATCAGAAATTTCAGTCGGATTAGCGCAGCGATGATGGATACAATAAAGAAAAAACATAAATATTTTCACTGGATTGAAGAGGCAGAGAAAAGTTTCAAATTGTTGAAACGGAAGATCACGGAACAACCGGTTCTGGTGTTGTCGGATTTCCAAAAGACGTTTCAAGTAAAATGTGACACAAGCGGGTTTTCCATAGGAGCAGTCTTGAGTCAGGAGGACAGAATGATTGCATATTTCAGTGAAAA
>JASDQU010947125.1:11831-32964 GCA_032191745.1 Picea mariana
AGGTTACAAGAGGTTCTATAGGACACTTCGTAGCTATTGGAGCCGCCCTTGTTTTTAACTCTTTACAATTTTCAATTTTTGATACTTGAAATCTAAAGTTGATTTTCTTTTTCCTTCTGAGATCTTAAAACTCTGAAATCTTGTTGCCTGGACAGCAATGCTTTTTCTACTTTCAAAACAAATCCATTTTCGCAAGTATGTTCTCTCTTTTGTTTTATTTCGGGGTCTCGCAAGTTGGATGCTTTAATCCTTGAGTTCATACGTCCCGAGTCACGAAACAGCGAGGTCATTTTTAATTTTCGCCCAAGACATTAACTAGGGTAAAACTTTTAACTCATGAGTAGACGTTGTCGGGATTTCGCGCCTCGACGTTTGTCGAACCCAAGTTTTTTTTTTACAGCCCCGAGAGTCGAGGACACAAGGTTCTTTTGGACTAACCCTGGTAAAAGACTAACCATGGTTAAAATTTGTTCTTGGCACTTCGTCACTCGACACTTTCTTTCATAAAGTTAAGGCATCTAAAACCCGACTCACGAGGTTGCGATGTAATTATAGCAAGATTTATTAGTAGCCTAATCTAAGATTTTCTTCCCATAATTTGAGCCTTAATTATTGCCATATCGCGGTTTCGCGACTCGGCATACCATTCTCCTAAAAATTTATCTTCGAAGTTTCAAGTCGCCATATGGCGAATAAATTAATTATATAATTAATGATGCTCCAAATCACGATTACTGTTAATTAAGCTAAAATCGACACTCGCAGTCTCACGAGTTGAAAACTCGAAATTTTTAAAGAAAATCCACGATGAAGCGAACAACGAGAAAGTGATGAATGTTACTAAGTTTTGAAAATTTAAAATAAAACAAGATATGTCCCGCGCATCGAGGTTTGCACATTTCACGAGGTTTTCACATTTCACGAGGTAGCCACTTTCTCTCCATACCCCGATTGCCTGTCAAACCGCCAAACATTGATGACATTAATGAAGAATTAGGGTGAATCCATGAATAAATAAGATCGGATTTTATGCAATAAATTTGTTTCTAATTGCGATTTGACAGACTTATTTCGAAGAGTACAGAATTTTCAAATATATACAGGAGTCTCATTTTATTATAATGAAAACTTTTTTCATAAGAACACAGAGCTTGTCATTTTCCGAGTGAAGTAATTCCTGCATGTATACACAGGTCTATCGCAGAAGAGCGAAATGCAAGCTTCAACTATGGCTCCACGGAAAGCTGCAAAGGCGAATGTCGAGATTGCAGCACAGGGCTCAGACAATGTCTCCAATACTTCACGTCGGAGTGGCGGCTCAGTACCTAGCTGGTTTTTTGTTTCAGGTATTCTACAATCTAAGTTGGTGAACTATTCAGACTCCGACGACAATGATAATGAAAAGGACGACCTGAACACCAAATACAAGATAGTTGTTCAATATGGAATGCACCGGGTTGCAACCAGACCACGGTTGCTCCCATATTATGACATGATCCGATGGGATTTGGATCACATAGACCTACCCACCAGAACTATCATAAACGACCAACGGGCCACGGTTGGGACTTTTAGACCAAAGCGTATCCAAACCATGTATAAGCTCCCAACAACATCTGAATACACATATGATGCTGAATTTCTGGAGGGATTCAAAGAAAAGGAGTGCACTCAATATGACAAAACCATGTCTGGTTTGATAAAAGATTGGGTTTCGCGCTCCGCGAAATTCAGAGCAAATGACCAGGGAATTTATTCAATCGCTTCGCTGGAGCCACAGTATATGTATGTGGCAATGATGACATGCCGACTATTTGGAAAGGAGGATACATCGCATTTCTACATTGCGTGGGTACCTCTCATATTTCAGGTAGCAGAAGGTTGCTCATTTAATTGGGCAAAGATACTCTCGGAAAGTTTGTTCAACCGGATCACAGAGTATCGGGAACAGAAGGCAAGTGGGAGACCATCCTCTTTTTTCATGTCCACATACATTATGGACACGATATGTTCTATGACACCATTCCCTTTGATGAACTGGGCTTGGAATCCACTCCAAGAAAAGCCTGTGCATGAGTATCATGACAAACTGTGGGAAAATAAAGCAGACAAATTCATTTACGAAATTTTCAACTGGGTGATGGTGCCCCTGCACATCACCATTTTTGGTCGTTCGCCACCTCGCATCTCGTACAACATTGCTGCAAATCTGAGTGGTATCGTGGATTGGTACGTAGAAGCAGATTTTTCCTATTTCAGAGTGTTCGGAGTTGTTGTTCCCCTGCTTGCGCTACCACTATTCATCCCTAACAAGCTGGCCTGTCGCGAGATCGCCCAACAAACAGTGATTGGCGGGGTGAGTAAAGAGCTCAAAGCATCTTCGAAGAAGGTATGGTCATTTTTCCCCATTGGGCTAAATTCTTAATCTTTATTGGATTTCGGGCATGCCAAAGTCGAGGCTGCAGCCCTGGAGGACCTGAGTTTGGTCTCCATTGAGTATAAAAAACATGACCCTCAGAAAATTGTAAGAAACCATTTAGCTAATTGTGGGATGAAGAGGTTTGAACATGAGTGTTCACCATCGGATGATATTTTTCGAGGGGCGAGATATTATGGGGAAGTGCTAGTTTAGATCCGATCTTTAGCACCCGAAGATATGGCCTCTGTATTAAAATTTTAGGAAAACAGATGGAGTTGTCTTCCTGCTGTGTTGCGAGGAGGGAGCCCGAGCGTTTCTGAGATGAAACCGAAGAATGATGAAGGCACCAAAGAAGCAACTTCTGGTTAAGGAAAAATCCATAACGAGGGGGACCAAACGAATAAGCCCGAAGCAGACACACAGAATCCAGACCCGCCAGAAACCCAGAATCCAAAAATTGAGATGAAGACCTATAATCCTCCGAAGAAGCAGGACTCAGTCGTCACACCCGGAAAGGCAGTGAAGCAGATCGGGGAACCCATCACTTCTGTCACCCCCTTGTAGTCAACGCAAGGAAATATAGAAGAAGGATGGATTTTTGGTGAGGAACTAAGGCCTATCAGAGCAGAAGAACTTCCTCCAAATGAGTTCTTCTTTGAAAAAAAGAGAAAAGAAGTGGTAAAAAGAGAGTTCTACCAGGATGAAGGATTGACTACTAAAAAATTCAAAGTTATGACCGATGGAAAGAACAAAAAGAATGAGGAATTCGCCACGGAGATCGCAGGGACGCTAGGAGCGTATGCATCAGCGAATCAATTCTTGGTTAGGATGTTAAAAAGTCAGCTAAAAAGAAAGAATCGCCTGATCAAGACTCTCGAAGCCAGAGTATCTTTGGCCATAGAAAGCGCTAAAGGCCAGGTGAGTGGGGAAATAGAACTGGCACGACTAGCTGATAAAAAGGAAATAGAAGTGCTCAAAGCCAAGTTGGAACAAGCACATTCAGTGATCCGAGACGGTCGGGTGCAGGCTGGTCAGCAGTGAACTATGATTGCAGAGCTGCAGGCTCAAGTGGAGATCACTGAAAGTAAGGTGATCGATGTCGAGGGGTTTAAATCCTGAGCAACCCAGATTCGAAGCAAGATCTCTTCTGCATAGCAAAGTTTTCTTGCCAAAGTAGGAACAATTCGAGAGGATTGTCTGTTGATGCATCAGATTTTTGAAAACCTGACTGTCAGAGAAAGGAATGCAGAAGTAGCTCGGGTCGCCTTTTAGGAGGCGGTGATAGCCACAAACAATAGATTTTCGGCATTTCCTCCCAGACTTACCATCTCAGAACAAACTAGGGGTAACATTCTGTTGAAGGATTGGGAGCATAATATTGACCTAAGCAAGGAACAGGTCCAAAAAGTAACCAATTCATTAGAAGAAGCCTTCAATGCTATAGATGGCAAGTTGTTGGGTATAGACAGTGGAGGCGATGCAAAAACATTAATCCAAATGAATGTAGAACGGATCTCACTTGATCTGAAAGAAAAAGATGAGAGAGATTCGACCGACATCTCTCAAATGAATATGGTGGACATGGCTTGAGTTGACAAACACTTGGTTCAGCCCAGCGCGCAACTAAGTGCTCTTGATATAATTGATGTACAAATGGGGGACAAGATATAGCATTTGGCCTGAGAATGTTATTTTTCCGAGGCCAGCTATCAAGCTGAACCCTCACAGCTCGTATCTCAATTCGTGGAAAGGTGTATCGCCTGCACCGAGGCCGCGCAAAGACAAGCACCTAGCACCTAACACCAATTGAAAATAGAGTAGGATAAAGGGAGAAGTTGCGCTCATATCGGTTGTAACCGATTTTTTGAAACCGTTAAGAGTCTAACTGATCTGTAAAATTGTATAAATATAGCAGAGAAAGAAATAGAAAGGGATGGACCTTTTTGGTATTGATTGTAATAGAGTTTTTTCATTCGAGAAGTTAATATAAGCAAATCTGGAGATTCTCGATTCCGTCACGACTGTGTTACAAGTTTGTTTCTTTATGTTTCATGTTTCATTTCATTCCACTTTTCATAATTGACGTGTATCGTTATACTTTAGTACGACCACTACTATAGCGAAGGGATTTCATCTTTCTGTAATTGGTTATTGTCTTCCCTCTGCACCAGCTATCAGTGGGTGTAAGACCAATTTGCATTTACAAAATTATATATTTATTTACACTATGCCAATTTTTTCTATACTAATTTCTTCTTTTGTTTATGTGTGAGTTTTCTCTTTGACAGGAACCTTGCATTATCTACAGCTAAATGTTTTTCTCTCAGCCCACATCTTTTTATTAAAAATAATACAGTTACGGGAAAGAGCCTTCAATTTGCATTCCTATTTTATTCTTAAGTAAAAATTTCTCTTTATTTCGACCAAATTGAAACAGTGTTGAAATCTCTTTTTAAATCATTTCCATACTGGTACTGTTCCTCAATGACTGTCCCTGCTGCAACTCAACCTAATATCGAACCCGGACTATTTAATCAAACACATATTGCTTTAAATCTTTTTGACACAATCCTTAAAACTGCTAACACCTGGGAGGAACTGGAACGTTCATGGGCAGCCATTGAACAAGATATTACTACTCAAGAACAGTTGGAAGCTAGGCAACGAGAACGTAGAAATCCTCATTAGTTTCCTATACCGAAGGTTAGCGTAATCCTTTTATCAATCCTTAACATACTTTCAGATGCCTCGACACTGTACTTTTAAGCCTTAAGTACAGACTCAGGAACAACAGCAGCAATAAGAATTGCAGAATTGGAGCTTTGTCGAGATATCAGAACAACGACATAGAGTACTTCTCCATGACGAAGCAATATAGTCATTGGAACTGATATACCCGTTCGATCGTCACTCTGAACGGATCGAAAAGCAGTTATGGGTTACCACTAGACCTTTGGATAGCACCAGAACTGATAGAACGGAGTTAATGAAGGCCCCATGTCCGTTGCAAGCACACTGTTGTTGAGATTGCCTACTTAAACTATAGCACCGCGCACCGAGAACACTTTTTACTAACGGAGAATCTGAGTGAGAACCCTGAGATTTACTTACCCTGAGATCATTTCCTTA
Organism: Picea mariana; assembly: GCA_032191745.1. Taxonomy (NCBI): domain Eukaryota; kingdom Viridiplantae; phylum Streptophyta; class Pinopsida; order Pinales; family Pinaceae; genus Picea; species Picea mariana. The sequence goes on from JASDQU010947125.1 coordinate 17,380, forward strand.
CTATTCACTATCGTCTCTGAATTTCTTTTGCACCCAAGCCAGCTGACCCAAGTTTGTATGTCAAATGAGTTCAACGCTACTAAGAAAATTGTTGAAGAAGTTATAATTGATTTAATGGCTGAGAAAGTCATGTTGGAACATGGAATGCCTACAGGTGTACAAGCATCATCCTCGGGCGTACTGCTAGCTTCCCCCTCCACTGCTCGAGCAGGACTATCCCGACCGCCTTCAGAAAGACGATCTAAGCTCGGAAATGACTTCACCACTGTGAAGATGATCCCTAGCATCTTACCTAAATATATCCCACCACTAAATGGACCAGTGAATCGAGACTCTGTACCCAGAGACTTCGACTATGTTGTAATCACTGCATACCTATCGAAATGGGTGCACACAGTTCATGCTGACCAAGAGAAGCTCACCACGCTAAAATTTAGTGATTTTAACCTTGTATATCGCAAGGTATACAGTATGCCATCCTCACACAAGTATTTGACTATTACAAAAGGAAATAACCCCAAGAATGTACCATGGCAATGGACCCATAACCTTGCACAGTCAACCCTCCTCGACGTAATGAAGATTCCACATTTTGGGAGGCATCAGGAAGTAAATCCCTATGTTCAACTGTTGCTATCCTGCTACCACAGAGGATACCTATGGTTGGACCAGAGCATCACCATGGATCCAATTATGATCAATCAGATCACTAGGCTAAGCATGCAGGGCCCTAACCCACATGAATTTTACCCTGGAAAGACCGCAGATTGTGCTCTCGCTCAATGAATAAAAGACACATATGGCGATCTAGAGAAAGGCATGCAAGGTTACAAGGTATTCTCCATTGAGAATGCAGCAGTACGCTTTGGTTTCCAACTGATCACAGGCAAGTTAGTCTGAAAAAACATACCTACATAGGTGACCGGATTTGTAGTTGACCTCGTAGGGAAGTGCGCGGAGGGACTACAAATGAACTGGGTGAAATACCTTATAAATCAGTTATATCTTGACTGTAGACAAGCGCAGGACCAAAGGTATGAGTTCCACTTTATCTAGTTTCTCATACTCATCACCTTCATCGCGTGGGAACTTCGTGAGGGAGCCACGTTTCTAGAGATAAAACCCTTCGAACCCCTGGCCGCGAAGTTTTGTACGCTGTGGTACTCCAACGACATGAAAAAATAGTGGCAATCCAATGCCGTCTTCCATGAGTACTACACTTAGTTGAGGAATGCCATTCAGTCTACACCGCGCATCACACCCAACACTCTTCATAGGTTTTGACCTTTGATGAAATTCAGCGCAAATCGTCACTTCACCTACATCACAGCGCGTACAAATGAGCACAAGCAACAACTCCAGTCATATTACAAGATGACAGAAGATGACCTGGAGGATATTACCAAGGAATGGTCGGAAGACCTCCTTGTTGTAGTAGACCCCATAGAGATTTCCGACATAGATAGCCCTAAAGCTATGATGGATACACTAGGACTGCGCAGGACTAAGAAGGATGTGGAAGTTCAAGATATCCACAGCACATCCACGAAGACTGTTTCGCTCTCACCTATGAAGGGAGGTGATGATGAGGAACTAGGGGGCATAGAAGTTGAACAGAGCAAAGGCGATGTTACCCCGCCTAGGGACGAGGAATATCCCTCCAAGAAAAGGAAGATTACCCCACCGAGGCCCTCATCCAGAAAGAAAACTAAGGCCACCCGAACCACGCTTAAGACTATGCTTACCCTGGATGATTTTGACTTCTTAATTTCCGCATTGAATGATGTTTCATTAGAGCTCGCGGAAAAGCAAGAAGCAAAGTAGGAGGAACTATTCCGTCGAATCACGGGCGAATTCAAAGAAGTGCAGCAGGCACTTCAGTCCAGCCAAGCAGTTTCTATGGCACCGTTAACAATGGAAATATCAGGAACAGGTGATGAGCCCACATAGTTACGCCAGATCGTCGAGAAAGTCGAAGCTCACCTTCGACGAGCTCAAGAAGACATAGAAAAATCCACCTAGGCTTTGGTGTAAGCACAGAGTGCACATGAAGAGAAAAGAAGAAAGGCAGAACAGGAGCAGCTTGAATTACAAGTGAAATGGGAGGACGAAAAATCCCAGTTACAGCAAAGCAAGGACCAGTTGCTAGCAGAGCAACTTGAAACACAAGAAAGAGTTCACAAGGCATTGCGCTCTATGACGATCATATAAGTGAATATGGAAGATCGTCTTCCACAGCAGGTGACCCAACTGGAAGAAGTAATCCAGCAACTTCAACAATGCATCATGGATCTGGAGCTCTACACCATGCCTGAGACACCCCAAGAGATAAGAGATCTAAGAGAGGCCACTTCTCGAAGCACTGTCGACCAATTAAAAACTTTAGCTTTGGAATGTAGGAAGCTAAGCACTAGAAGCACCCAAACCTATGAAACCCTCGTAAAGAATCTAGAATTGCAGACATTGGAGGAACAACTCCATGAAGCAAAGCAGCATGCATATGTGCTACAAGCATAGTTGAAGTCCATGACCCCAGTCAAAAGAATGAAGAGTTTCGCAGAGCAACGCACAACCCAATAATGAGTACACACACTGCAAAGTAAAGTAATGGATGTCTCTCAATGACTGCAACCACTCCAAGAGAAGGCATGTCAACTGTTCGCTGAACTTGAAATCTAGGGAGTTGAACTCGAATAGGGTGTCATCACTACAGAACAGTGCCTGGAAAGACCACTCAATGACACAATAATCCAGGAATTTACTGAACAAGAGGTTGTCACATTGTAGCAGGTTGAAGCCACTTGATCCAAGCTCGAGGCATTCGAAGCAGAATTGGTCAAACCTGAGTGACTCGGGACGATTCATAGGTGAGTGTTGGGGGCCTGTTGGCCCTTGACCAAGTTTTGAAGAATACTTGTTCATACTTGACCACTTTTGGGATTGTGACAACTTACCAAGGAAGGAGCACAACGCGAAGTAGAAAATAAGGAAGCAAGACCTATTTTGGGGTCCATTTTAGGGTTTTGGGTTGATGTAACGGGAAAGGGATGTCGGCCCGTGGGTTTTCCCACATTTAGGCCCATTTTGTAATCTATAAATAGGCAATGTAGATAGTAAGATAGAGAGGAGATAGTAATGTAGTACATCTATGTGATGTATGAATGAAATCTTAGTGCTAGTAATTGGATCTGTGTGATCGGATGTATCTTAGAGTGCTATGTGCATGAGATCGGAGAGCTAAGTGCAGGTTGTTATAGTCTGATGTTGAAGAGCAAGGAAGAAGGATCTAGTGAGCTGCATAGATCTTTTGTTCTGTGCAAAGTAAGGGTCATTAGAGCTCTATGTTGTAACTGGTTGACCAAGATAATATAAAGAAGACTCTGTGGAAGTAGCCGCAGGGTGGGGGTGAACCATGGTAACTGTGTGTATAGTGTTTTGTGCTTTGCTCTTATGTATTTATCTCTTCCTTGGCTAAGTGCTTGATGTTATTAAGTAGATCTAGTTATGCTCTGTGTTGTTGATGAATGAATGAACATTATATCTGATATATGAGATGCTTAGTGCTTGATCTATTGGAACTAACCTATATTTCTGTGGATAAGTATTGAATCATTCTTATTATAAGTATTCACTAAGATTCTTTGTGCCTTCTATGAAGTATATTAATGAATGTATGTTAAGGAATAACTGATGCTAAGTGCATCGTAAGAAATATAATCATAGATTTGTGTCCCAGCTAAGGTTGCAGACACTTGAGTCTTGCAACCACCCCTGCCTCTACCTCGGGTGAGACTTCATCTACTTCGCAGGTGTTGCCGAAAGGGTCGGTAGTTAGGGCTTTGTTGGTGATCTCTTGAGTGTTGAACCCTGGGTCTGCCCCTGTGTCCCAATAGGAGGATGAGCAATTCATGTAGGGGTGATGTTGATTATATTTTAGTAGGCTTAAAGGGCACCCATCCAAGCAAATAAAAGTGGATAAAAAAGAACTAAGTGAGGGAACTCTTCCCTCACTTACCAGTTGATTGATGAAATCTTTTGGTGGTCCAAAAATCTCTCAGTGGGAAGGCTTGATCCAAAAAGGATTTAGAGAAGGTTAAGAATAAATCAGAACTCACAGAGGCAACTCATAAATCTTAGAATGGATTCAACAGACAAAGAAAGGGAAAAATTTCAAAGTTCCCAAAACTTAGTGAAAATTTCATGATGGGTAAGAGCGCGTCGCAAGCCTTCAAATGACGCAAATGGCTCGTCAAATGGAGTTATGGTTTGAAAGATATCCATAGTCAATGATGCAGTCAACTAGGACCAGTCAGCACGGGACAGATGATCATCTGTACTGCTGACGTTAGCAGCTGACATGGCAGGGTGACGTCATCATACAGATGCTGACGTCAGAATTCCACGTGGAAACACCACAAGATGCCATGTGTCACCCACCAGTGGACTTTTCAAGGGTCCATATGGACCAATAGGAAAGTGCCACATGGCACCACCCAAGGAGTGCCACGTGTCAGTATGGCGGTGACAGGGAGAGCCACATCAGCATACAAGTAGGCGAATCAGTAGGTGCCACATGGACCATTCATGCGGTGACATGTGGCATCCCAATAATTCCCAATGTTAGCCCATGAATCATTTTTGTTTTAAAAAAAGAATTGGCAGGTCTGCCAAATCTAGCGGACCACGCCAAATCTACACAGTCGTTAGCGGAGTTACAGGTGGACCGCTAAACATAGCAGAGGTTTAAACTATGGATAAACATATATGTAACCACTACCAAAAATAGAGTCTGGCGGCTTCGACCCCAAACCTCCAGTTAGTACAAAGCCTTTAAAAGTTTGCTCTAACCAATGCGCCAAGGGGTGTGCCTTGGTACATGCGCCACATTTTATATTTAATAATGTGTATTCGGACAGAGCCGGGGGAAAGTCATGCAACCATATTGTACAATCCAGAATGGATTTTGAGATAGATGTTGTCATAATTGCAGGTGCAGAGGGCACAAAAATCGAGATAGGATTTTTCTTGGGCCTGGGAGTGCCAGAGTCAGATCGAAATGTGGAGACAGCCATTTTTCGGTAATTTGACGCCCCGAATCCAATGGTGATGTTTGTTTTCTGATCTGAGCATTATTTATGTAGCTTGATTTCAGAATGAGTTATATTCATGTATTTTCCAAATTCTTTTGTTGAGTTAAAAAAAGAGCCTACCCATTTGAGAGCAGGACCTGGAGACGTACTCCACCAAGGACGAACTCCGTTATCAAGTTTTTGTGTTCAGATATGATGCTTATGTATATTCATTTCTAGTTTTTCTTTTATTTAATGGTGCACATTAATTTATGCTCATTTAATACAATTCTTTATAAGTTATGATGAAAAGATCCTGGATCATGAATTTTGGTGCTTCATCTCCTAGGGTTAGGTTTTTGGATGTCTAGGGTTTTTTACATTACTATTTATTGTAAAACGGCCTTGAGAGGCTCATTGTAATCATCTTCTTTTGAATGAGCATAGTCATCACATCTCTTCTCAGATATAAGTCACCACCATTCTAGCAAGCTTGTTTTCCACTGCATTTTACAGTTTCAGCTTATTTCCTTATTGAATAGAAACCAATTTTATTGTATATTTGTTATTCTGTGGTAAGAATCTTTTGATAATAATATGTATTCATTTCGTTATGCTCATAAAATTTGGATTATTGGTATCAGAGCGGTATGTTCCTTGTCATTCTTAATGTGTGTCCCCAACGAGGTTAGGGTACAAATAATTGGTTCTCAAGCTTGTTTCTCTTGAGGACAAAATCTCTTGCACACCCAAGCGACCTCTCATGGAAGGAGAAAAGAAAGACAATGAGACAAGAGATCCCTTAAAAAGTTTGCTCAAGGAATCCCTCATGCAATAAACGAATGAGATGATAGATAGTTTTGTGCAAATCCTTTGATGGCTACCAATAGGTGACGCATCTTCCTCAAATGGAGGCGCCACCCCCTTCAAGGTACAAATCAACTTTGACATTCCTATATTTGAAGTTCAAATAGATTCATATGTTGTAGACAAATGGTTGAATATGCTAGAAGGGTATTTCTTTTTCCATAACTTCTCGAATAGAGAAAAGATTACTTTTGCGCTCCTCAAATTCGTTCCCCATGTCAAATATTGGTGGGAAACATTTTGTGAGCAGAAGGAAACAGAGGAACCCTCATTATTTAGAGTTTTGGTCACCTAGGAGTTCTTCAAGGATGTTATTAAGGAACAATACTAACATGTTGGAAGTTATGATGACCTATATACAAAATGGACCACACTGCAACGGGAAAGAGACCAAGCAATGCCCAAGTTCACAAATATCTTCCATACCTTGCACACCAAGATGGGTATCAAAGATTCTGAGTGATATTTGGTGCTCAAGTATTGCGGTAGTATGCATAGATACATCCAAGATGAAATGGATTTTTGGGATTCTAAAGTCATCATACGGATGCTGACATTAGCATGCCACGTGGTAGCACCACATCCTGCCATGTGTCACCCACCAGTGGGATTTTCAAGGGTCCATATGGACCAATAGGAAAGTGCCACATGGCACCATCTAGGGAGTGCCACATGTCAGTACGATGATTACAGGGTGAGCCACATTAGCATATGAGCAAGTGAATCAGTAGGTGCCACGTGGCCCAATCATGGGGTGATATGTGGCATCCCAAGAATGCCCAATGTTATCCCGTGAATTATTTTTGTTTTAAAAACAAAATTGGCAGGTCTGCTAAATATGGCAGACCACTCCAAATATACATAGTCATTAGCAGAGTTACTAGCAGACCGATAAACATAGCAGAGGTTTAAACTATGAATAAACATAAATGTAACCACTACCAAAAATAGAGTCTGGCGGGTTTGTCCTCGGAACCTTCGGCTAGTACAAAGACTTTAAAACTCTTCTCTAACCAATGCGCCAAGGGGTGTGCCTTAGTACATCCACCACATTTAATATTTAAGAATGCATATTTGGCCAGAGTTGGGGGGAAGGCACGTGACCGTATTGTACAATCCAGCATGGATTTTGAGATAGATGTTGTCATAATTGTAGGTGTAGAGGGCACACAAATCGAGACATGATTTCTCTTGGGCCTGGGAGTGATAGAGTCGGACAGGAGCATGGAAACAATAATTTTTGGGTAATCCAATGCCATGAATCCAATGGTGATGTTTTTTTTCTAATATGAGCATTATTTCTGCATCTTGATTTTATAATGAGGTATATTCATGTATTTTCCAACCCCTTTTGTTGAGTTAAAAAAAGAGCCTACCCATTTGAGAGAAGGACCCAGAGACGTAGTCCACCAGGGACGAACTCCGTTATCAAGTTTTTGTGTTCATATCTGATTCTTATGCCTCTTCATTTCTAATTTTTCCCTTCTTTAATATTGCACATTAATTTATGCTAATTTAAAAAATTCTTTATAAGTCATGATGAAAAGATCCTGGATCATGAATTTTAGCGCTTCATCTCCTAGGGTTAGGTTTTTGGATGTCTAGGGTTTTTGACATTATTAATTATTGTAAAATGGCCTTGAGAGCCTCATTGTAATCATCTTCTTGTGAATGCGCGCAACCGTCACATCTCTTCTCAGAGATAAGTCACCACCATTCTAGAAACCTTGTTTTCCACTGCATTTTACAGTTTCAACTTATTTCCTTATTGAATAGAAACCAATTTTATTGTATATATGTTATTTTGTGGTAAGAATATTTTGATAATAATATTTATTCATTTCATTCTGCTCATAAAATCCGGATTAGTGGTATCATAGCGGCATGTTCCTTGTCATTCTTAATGCATGTCCCCAACGAGGTCAGGGTACAAAGAATTGGGTCTCGAGCTTGTTTTTCTTGAGTACAAAATCTCTCACACACCCAAGAGACCTCTCATGGCAGGATAAAATAAAGACAATGGGACAAGAGATCCCTTCAAAATTTTGCTCGAGGAAGCCCTCATACAACGAAGGAATGAGATGATGGATAGTTTTGCGCAAATCCTTCGGCGCTTACCAACAAGCGACACATCTTCCTCAAACGGAGGCGCAACCCCCTTCAAGGTACAAATCAACTTCGATATTCCTATATTTGAAGGTCAAATAGATGCAGATGTTGTGGACAAATGGTTGAATCTACTAGAAGGGTATTTATTTTTTCATAACTTCTCGAATAGAGAAAAGATTACTTTTGCGCTCCTCAAATCCGTTCCCCATGTCAAAGATTGGTGGGAAACTTTCTGTGAGAAGAAGGAAACAAAGGAACCCTCATTATTTACAGTCACGATCACCTAGGAGTCCTTCAGGGATTCTATTAAGGAACAATACTACCCTATTGGAAGTTATGATGACCTATATAAAAAATGGACCACACTGCGATAGGAAAGAGACCAAGCAGTGCCCGAGTTCACAAATATCTTCCATACCTTGCGCACCAAGCTGGGTATCAAAGATTCTGAGCAAAATCTGGTGCTCAAGTATCGTGGAAGTCTGCATAGATACATCTAGGTTGAAATGGATTTTTTGGACATCTCATACTTGGGTGCGACCTACCGACATGCCATCAAAATCGCGTAGAATCTCAAAAAAAAGATGCGGAAATTTGGGCCTGGGAACCCCTCACAGCAAAATATAGGAACGGACGGCCCCAACCAGTAGAAAAAAGGACAGAGTAAATACGGACCACCTCAGGACAACCAATTCATGTTGCAATAAAATAAGCACACCAAAAAGACAAATAAAGATACTGGGAAGTGGTGTGATTCCCATAAGAGCCCCTAGTATAACATTGTTGATTACCACTCAAAGCAGTCGTTGGTGACTGAGGTGAAAGCCTCTGAATCATATGCAAGTTCTGAATCTGAATTGGAACTAGAAAGGGTAATATGGATCATTAATGTAGAACCCAGTGCTACCATTAATGCTACCACCAAGATCCAACCCAGCAAACTAGACGAGCCAGAAAAAGGCGAGTTCCTTTTTCATTCACAGATGTGGGTGAAGGGTACCCTACTGCAATTCATCATTGATAGTAGTAGCCAAAAGAACCTCATCTCAGTAGAGGTTTTCAAGTGAATTGCCCTGCCGACAACGCCACACCCACATCCCTATACCATCAGATGGCTTTGCCAAGGAAGCGACATCCGCATCAACCAACAATGTTGCATTTCATATGGTATTAATCCCTTCAAAGAAGAGGTATTGTGTGAGTTTTCCACTCTCAAAGTTTTTCATGTTCTTTTGGGCCAACCATATTTATGGAAACTCCATGTTATATATGATTCTAGGCCTCACAATGTTATTAGTACTTTGAACAAGAAATTGTACAGGTTACCGGAGGTAGTCCCACCTAGTGTTATTTAGTTGATCTCTTCCAAGCAATGTAGGAAGGTCATCTCTCAGACAGGGAAGTTTTTATTCTTCGTGATTCACTCTTAGAACGAGTGAAAGATCGCAGCCACATCTAGGGTCTCTACGACCAACCTCTCCACACAGCAGAAGCTAGTGGATAAGGTCGTGGAAGCATACTCGGATATCTTCTCCTCACCTACCGGGGTACCTCTGCACTAGCAGGTGAAGCACCCCATCGATCTGACCCTTAGCGCACCGCTGCCCAATGGGCCAGTCTACCACTGCTCTGTAACACCCTTATTTCCCCCATCATGTAATTAATCATAAAATAGGATTACCATGCACCTGTGTAGTGGAATACCCGCACGTTTGTGACAAGTTACTGAGAAAGACACTTTGAATGGATTTCTCTCGATTCTCCTGTGAATCGACTGGTTCGCAAGTCGGCGGAGGCCAGTTTGTGTCCCTGCAAGTTAATAAAACAAAAAGGAAAGCGAATTAAACCCAATTGACGGATGATTTGATACCTAACTCCCCAGCGGAGTCACCAGTCTGTTCGCGTTCAAATGGTCACCAGGTGAGCAAATGGAGAGCGCTTACATACCCTGTTGGGCTTGGCAGGGCAGAACAACTGTGGAGCAAAGGGTTAACGNACGCTGAAGAAAGAGACCAGGGGTTCCTTCTCCCTCCAGCGGAAGGCTCTTCGAGGCCCTCAACACAATGCTTTCCTTACAAATGAAATGAACTACGCACAGCAATGCAAGAACTCTGGGTGATGCAGCTGATGGGTTTGTTGTCAAAGGAGGAGCCTTGAACCATCTGAACAGCATAACGGTGCTTAGAATTCCCTGCCAAAACAGTGTACCCTCATGGCCTTTTATAGCAGCTTCACGGGCGGTCACGTAACCTTCTCCAAGTGTGAATAGAGGTGCATTAGGGTTTATTTAGGTCATTAACCCACCGATTTTGCAGAGCCGGCTCTGATTTGAGAGTCAAATCATCTTGGGGGACGGTCCGTAGGCGGTCAGGAGGTCGACCTATGCAATTAATGCGCCGTATTAGCAGATGCGCAGGTTTTTGAGTTGACAGCCACGCGTCGAGCGCGCATGCGCTAATCACACGTTTTTGTCCAGTGCATGCGCACGCGCATCAAACTACTGTAAAGCGCCCTTCAATTTTTGGTTACTTTGTATAGTTTTTGGCCCTTCTGGAGTGCTGTGAAATTAATTCAGTGCCATGAATGACTTCATTGCTATTTTTATGATGTGGAGTTCTTGTCGCCATGTGCAGATGAAATTTCAGTGATAACAACGATGTAAATGTATTATTGTTAAATTTCCCATAACTGACTGTTGGGGGGTGAATCCTTGAAGTACAAGCCATGATATATCTAGAGGAAAGAATTAGTTAATGAAGAAAAGGACTGGTGGTTTAATAATCAACCACACCCATGAATGGAAACATGGGGTGTCATCCCAAAGTACCACAGAGACCTGCAGACCTGAGATTCCTTCTAATAGAAGGAATAGGATAGTTTAGGAACCTTCCTAAAGAAGGAAGGTAATATACACATAGGAAAAGAGAGGAGAGTGCAAGCTCAGAAGGATATGCATGAACCAAAAGGAAGTGCAAAGAACACGACCTGAAGGACCTGAACGTGAGATTGATGCTGAGGAAGCATCTGATAAACCTTGCAGGGATACCGTGACAGAGAGAACGTCTTTGAGAGATGGCATAGTTCCCTAGTGATATCATGGCTTGGCATGGGGGTGGCCAAAGTGCTAAGTACAAATGCCTTTGAGCCTATGGTTGGGTGGAAAGGCACACACCCATAGTTAGTTAGTTGGCTACAACTTTTAATAGATAAGTATTCTCATACCCTCTGTAATTGAGTTGTAAATGTGTAATAAAATTGGATATATTGTGAATGTTTTCAGGGATGTGAATGGTTTCTTAATGGTTATGTTATGTCCCTTTATTTCCATTTGATTGTGAGTATAAGCAAGGAAGAATATTGTTAATCTCAGAAGAGGTGGTGTAGGTATGCATGGGGTCTCTACTAGGCGGGCAGAGGCTGAGAACTTCTAAAATTCTAGATTGATGAAGGAGTGCAAGGGGTGCACAGAAGGTCCTTCTAAGTGTTAAGTTCAAGAGAAATAGAACAAAGCTCTTAAGTCCTTCAGAGCTTGTTACGAGGGAAAAACTCTCTATGGCCAGGGTAAACCACAATAGAGAGTTACGATTGTAGAAATCTACTCAATTCCAACATATGCTATATAAACCAATGTGCAAGCGAGATAAGAATGAATCCTACCTCATTCCAACATTTGAAGATGTCCACTGTTGAGCACTTCGACCCAAAGCTTTATACCTGTGACAAGTTCTCAACAAACAAGTAGAGAAAGAATATAGTGATAATATAAAAGGTTAGCACATTAGATAGCATAATCCATCAATAAACATTACAAACATGCCCATGGATAATAATCATATATTTGCACGATACCAATAGGACGGGAAAGGATTATTTCTATTAATAAATGATCAGCAGAATTAATAACATTACAGACTTCTGTGTTGGCATGGTTCGGAACTAAGAAACCAAGTTCCTTCTGTTGTGCCTCTTTTGTAACCTAAATGAGCAAAACAGAGATGCTTACAAGATTAGTTGGGTTAGCTAAGAAAGACAGCAGTAAAGGAAAGGGTTAGAAAAAAAAACATAAAATACTAAGCTAAGAACTAAACTAGGAAAAGAAAAAAAAAACAATTAAACTATTGTGCATAAGGACATAAGAACAAGAAACAAACAAGACTCATGTCACGAATGAAAAGGATTGTATTAGTGAAAAGAAAACACCAAATAGAAAGGGGACTTTGGGTCCCTTCTTCCTCCAAGGGAGGGCTATTGGACCCCCAAGATTGAGCTCTTCTTACAACTTGAAAACTTGAAAGAAATGGTGAAAGAATCCCAAGCTAACCCACTCAAAAGGTGATGTGGATTTCCCAAATGGAATGGTGCTAGTATGCTCTTGATGAGAAAAGAGGTTTCCCCAAGAGAATAGCAGTAGCATAACCTTGCAAATGAATTCCTTGAAGATGTAGTGCACCCATGGCCTTGTTTTATAGCACCACTTTGAGGTATTGTGCAACCAACTTTTAGTGTGAAAAGAGGTTGTTTAGGGCACCTTTAAGTCTTTGACCAGCCACCCAGTCGGATCTAGCCGAGATTTGGATGTCAAATCAACTTGGAAGATGAACCAGAAGTGGGTGGGAGGCCAAACAACATCATAAATGCACCGTTCTCAGGTGTGTGTGACTTTTAGCATCCACAGTCATGCATCGTGCGCATGTGCATTTTTCCTATGTTTCTTGATGGTGCATGTGCATGCATGCCCATAGTCATAGTGCATCCTGATTTTATAACTGGTTGTATAGTTTTGGACCTTTTGGAAATGATTTTTTGATAATTTTGGTCCATGGGTGAACTAATAGTTGTTTGAAGATGTTGGATTCCTGTAACCATTTGCGGACGAAATTTCAGTGATAACAGATGCCCCCTGATGGATGAGGTTAGGAGCATACGGATAACTAAAATTCATCAATGTTTCTTCTACTAAGAGTATTGTTGTAAGAAAGAGCGATAGTGAGAATATCAAGAGTGACCCATTGGAGGGAGAAGGGAACCTGTAGGACCCAACCTTTCGCAAGGTGTGGAAAATAAATTGTGTAAAAATGAGGTGGGCATGCCCCATGCTCGTGTCATGTAACTCACAAAAGGGTTTTGTACAGTAATTGAAACTATGTGTTGATGTAGACAACTACAGTGCCCTCAGGGGCAGTTTTGATAAAGGCAGAGGACAATTTTGATGAGGAACAATACTCTGAACAGTAGGCAATGACACCTATAAGAAGTATCATGGATTATGTGGGAATTGATAGCCCAACAAAGTTCAGAGGTCTTCGGAAAATATAAAAAACAACTGCAATAGTCGCAAAGTAAGACCCACCGTAACCTTAGAAAGTGTTGAAGTCGAATGTTATGGGGGTAAACGATAGTAGAGAGAAATGATGGTTCTCCTTGTGCCATCTGAGACTCCTCATTGTAAAGGTAATGAGAGTCAAGATACTGTCTCCCTTCTGGAAACTGTGCTGATGTCGACAAAAAGGGAGACACAACTCCAAGAAGCAAATGGCTTCGTGAAATCCACTAGATGAGGTGAGGAATTGAGGAGGTACATGGACGAAGTCAATATGCATGGAGACTCAAGACTACCCTTGGTTGGGGATATACGCAAAGTATAAGTGACCACAACCATTCAACTAGGTCGAGTGTCAGGGGACAATGAGACGTGGGATAAGTTGTGCCACAGGCGGGACAAAGTGAACAAACTCAGAGAGTAGAGGTAGGGGGCCTGTGGGATACTCAGAGCTTATGGACGATGTCAACAGGAGTAGGTGATAAGGAATGCCCCAACCAAGGGCAACATGGGTTGTGTTTTCCAAAAAGGAAGAAGGTCACCAAAGGTGATGACAAAAAGCTATGTAAAATGATGGAAAAAAAGGCTTAGTTACAAAAAGAATTAAAAAAAATTAGTGGGGATAATAATGCAGATACAAAAATGGGTGCCCCAGTGTAAGATGGCTTGGCCTGAGGAGGGCACAAGTTGGTTAAAAAACAAGTGGGGGGTTGGGGCCCCATAGGTGGGTTTCTGTAATAGGGAAATGTATGGAGGGAAATCTGAAGATGGGAAAACCAACGGTGGATGAAATGGATGGTAAATGATGATGCGGGATAGCAGTCAAAATAAAACCGTGAGGAAGTCCCCTGGGAGTCCATTGGGTAGGCTAGAAAAATAAGGAGAAGGAGTATGTGGCTGATTCACTAGATGATGTAAGACTATCAGAACTCCCATCCCTAAAGGTTGAAAACAACATGAGTGTCAAAGTGCCAAGGGGGATATGAATGGGACAACTCATGTGGGGGAGAGTGCTACCGGGTGACAGTACCCAAAAGGCAGTGGAGGTGATAGTAGTGCAGAGCTAGATATAGGGACCCTAAAGGCAAATTTCAGAGGGTGTGACTAGAGATGCAATTGAGATTTAGAGGGAATGATTACATGCCAGTGTTGATTATATACCTGAAGGGGTCACACTGGTGTGTGATGACCAAGTACCTGCACACATGACAACCAAATACCTGACGTGAACAATATCTAAAGATAATCGAAACATATAACCGTTTATTTGATAATTTTGAACATGAGCATGTGTACCTGAATGGGGTATGGAAAAATGGCTCCCTGGGGGATAAGGATGAAAAATGGTCCGGGGACTGTATTGATGTAGATGATGGGGTGTTGATCCCGTGGCTAAAGAAAGATCGAAAAATGGATGCTCGGAGCTCTCAGAATTGAGTCTGGAAGTTTTTCAAAAAGGGCCTATATATAGCTGTAGGGCCCACATTGCCACCTCATTTGTACTTGTTGCTATAGTGGTTAGAGAGGAGATTGCAATGTAGATTCAGAGATTCCAAGAGTGCGAGGAAGTCGATCCAGGAGGTGCGAGATTCAGGTTAGTGGTCTCATCCTCCTGTATAATAGTTAGGTGTCAATTTTTGGGTAGGACCATACGGATGGCCGTACGGTGGGTTTTTAGGGTTGTGCCCGCCCCCAAATGCACGGGAGATCGATGGAGACCTACGTATGAATGCGTGGTTGTAATGGGAAAAAATTGATATGGGGGGCGTGCTATTTGGGAAAAAAAGCACGCATGGGGTGCGTGCCTGTCTGAAACACAGTCGTGCATATGTGTGCGGCTATGTTACTGACAGTTGTGCATGAGTGCGCAACTGTGTAGTGAATAGGCGTGCACAAAATGCACGCATGTGGGCCTAATAGGAACACATACATGCGCGTTTGTGGTGTAAACAGGTGCACATGTGTGCGCACCTGTGGGGAAAATAGTCGCGCCTTTGAGGAAAAGCTGAGGGTGAGAAAACTTATCTCCTCTTTTTTTCTTTTTTTCTTTTTTGGGAGATTTTGGTGTTTTTGTGATGGTTGATCGAGTACTGTATATGTGGATGCAGGTGATCATTTGAGACGATGCTGATCCATTGGAGAGAGAGGTATTGGGCCTGACTGAGGGAGGCCATGAGGGATGAGGAGCCAGCGGTTTGTGGTGCTTTGGCAGCCTATGGG
>JASDQU010947126.1:14637-33118 GCA_032191745.1 Picea mariana
ATATAAAACATAAAAATAAAAATAAAACAAAATACTATAAATATAATAATAATATTTATAATAATGTGGTTGTCTATAGTTTTTCATATTTACTAATTAACTCTTCCATTTTACCCTTCATCCCTTGGACCGTTCATCCCTTCCATTTCACGTTATCAGCTATTCGCATATCCAAGCCATCTGCTTATCCACTGTTTTAAGCCTTTGTTGAAATTCATCTAGGCGTTTTTTGTTCTCGGATGCTAAGAGAAACCTGTGATAAATTAAATTTTATTTGTTTTTACAAGGTTTTTAGAAATAAAGGTTTTAACAATATCATAATTAGTTTAGATGCATCAATTTTAAAATTATTAAACTTGGAGAGTGATTCGAATATCTATGAGATGCAAATTTTTTATATAATTTAAAAATATATATATATATATTTTAATATTTAAAAATTATTTTATTATTATAATTATTTTATCATTTTAATTTTAATTTTGTTTTATAATTTCTTGAAATTGAATTGTAAAATATATTTTTTATAAAAAATAACAAAATTCAGATGCAGAACATGATTATTCACATGCATTTTTTGGAAGAGTCAAATAGACTCTAGTAATAGAGAGAATTTTTCACTGCATTTTTTGGAAGAGTCAAATAGACTCTAGCAATAGAGAGAGCTTTACAGTACCAACAGTGTTGTTTTTTTCATGGAATTCTCCATCCCTTCTTTCAGTTAAGGTCATTGTTTAAACTGCTTAACATATTGCTTCAATGAATTCGTGTCTTCCATAAGAAAGAGGCACTTCTCTTTATTGGTGTAAACTTTTCCTCAAGTTTTACACTCTAAAAGAGGTTTGCACCTCAAGAAATTTAATCATTCTCAACTCTTGATAAATCTAGGGTTAAGATAGACCTAGATTAGTAGATAAATAATGTAGCAATATTTTTCATCAAGAGATTGTAGTTTTTGCATTCCCAAATTAGTTTTTTACATTTGTACAACTTTATGATTGGGAATTTGAAAACCAACAACTTTGAAAATTCCATTTTGTAATATATATAATTTTGTAAATATTTATTGAACAATTAAATCATTTGAAAAATTTGCAATTTTAACATTTTAAATATGTAAGTATGGAAATATTTTTTTCATGAAAAGATATGGTTAAAAAAAACACATCCCATTTTTTTTAGAGTGCTAGATCAAGTGAGTCGTAAATTTATATGATTGGATTTGTATCTGAATCGATTGTATATTCTAATTAACATTTAAAGAAACATAAAATTAAAAATTCAACATTCATAGAAGTTGGGAATTTGAAATATAAATGTTTGTGGAATATCCCTATGCAACTCAAAAGATAAAAGCATCGTCACTTGATACAATATACCTATACAACTCAAAAATAAAAACACCGCCACTCGATACAAAATTCTAGCAATTACATGAAATGAAATGATAAGAAATTATTTTTATTAATAATATTTATATGAGTTTATAACAAGTTTTAGACTAACAGTATTTAAATGAAATGATAAGAAATTATTTTTATTAATAATATTTATATTTATATTTTTTTTAATATATTTTAATAGTATTTAAATAAAATGATAAGAAATAATTTTTATTAATAAAATTTGTATTTTTATTTGTGTTTTGTTTAAATGAGATGGAAAATCATTAATAAGTAAAATATAATTAGTCTTGAGAGGTAGTTTTATTGGTTTAAGTACTTTATTATGTTACTGTCAACTTAGGTTTGATTTCTTTGATAAGGGTTTGTTGGGTGTTATTGGTCCACGCTTACGCATGTCTCGTTCTTCTTAACGTTGTGGAGTTTTAGACCAAGGCATTGCATAGGACACACACACACACACACATATATATATATATATATATATATATATATGACAACCATAGGACTTCATATCTTTGATATACAAAACCTCAAAATTACAACATATTGTGCCAAGCACCTTGCCTTAGGATTTAGACTATCAAAGACATTGTATTATATTCAAAACATTACAATGTTACAATAGGCTTAGAGGGATATCGACATTGATAACTAAGCTAACTCAAAACTCTCTAACTAGCTAGATGGCTGACATTAGCTGTGAGCTTAGAGCTTCATTTTATATCTTTCTTCGTTGGGGAACGTTGTCTCTTTCTATTCTGCTCCACTCACTTGTTTGATACAACTACCTCACACACTTTAGGTGTATGCCAGGTCTCCACGTAGACTCTGCATCAGGGGCAATCTTAACTACCTATCATGTTCATCTTTTGGTCGTCCCACGTCTTAGTATGTTGTTGGCAATAACCTTTTGGGGAGATTTCATGATGATTCATTTCTTTATTCCAGCGAGCATCTTCTTGTTTTCTGATGCAACTGACAAAACTCGAACCAACGCATTCTTGGTAGTCTTTAAATTGGGCACGCTACTGACAAAACCTGGTTTGATGTGCACTCTATGTCATTCCTCATTCATTTCCTTAGGCGCACACAAAACTATGGAATGAGAGCGCACATCTTCATTTGTCTACACACGCAAAACTGAACCCAAAAATTTGGGTGCCAACAGGCCTCCACCACTATTATCTCGCTCGTCCTCGAGCTAGCTACTTTAAGGAATGACTGCCAGCACGAACATGACAATACTTTTGACTTCCTCCATGAAGTCCTGATACTGGCGTTCGGGCTCATTGAGTTGGAGCTGGAGATCGTGGGAAAGTTGAATAGATGCTTGGCGTCGAAAGTTGTGGCTTGAGGATTTGCTAAATTTGTGGTGTTGAGTTGTTCGATTATGGTGTCGAAAGCAAATTGTATGTCTGATAGCTGAGTATAGCAATCCATAGCCCTTTCGGCCAACGAAGTGATCAACTCTCGCATATTCTATTACTTAATCCTAGATGAAGTGATATCCTTTGTTCGTATGGAAACAACATGCATTGTAGCGACATGCTCTTTGGGGGTAGTAAACCCACGTCTCGTTTTTGTTGTGCAACCTCAGCTTATATTGCATGAGTACGATCATAGAGAGTCGTGAGTTCTAGAGGGTTCTATAAAGAATCCCACATCTTGAAGCTCTGAGTAACCAGTGTGGTTAAGCCTTGGATATGGTCTCGACTCTCCTTAATAACATTGAGCGCTTGAGGTATTTTCTGTTGGAGGGAGGTTCCTTCTAGGGTTATATGTTGAAACTGATATTGAAGTTCGTGGTTCTATGACTGCATATTCAAAACGTGCATGGAAACCAATTTCATCTTTTGCAGAGTTGGACCATCCAGCGTCATTGGTGTCGGTGGGAAGACCTAGGAGTAAGTCTCATTGAGAACGGTGATCAGCTCAATGTGGTCACGAAGAATGGATGTATAGTGGCCCTGATTTTCTGCATGTGTGGCTATTTCAACCATGTGTAGATCATGTATCGTCTTTTGGGTTTCTTCTAGTTCCTGACGTGCGCATGATTCCTTGTTTAAGTGGGATCATGTGGCTTCATGACTGGAACACTCTTACTCGTAGCTGAGGCGTAACTGGGCAAGGTCCTAGTGAAGGGATTATTAGCGCTCCCTGATTTCATGGACCCAGGAAGTGACAAAGTGTGGGATGCATGTTGTAGGCACCTGGGACAAGTCCATCTTGGCTCTGGCTGAGATTGATGAGACAATCACGAGTGGATCGACACTAATCACTCGGTGAGGACTGACCTCTAGGACCTTGAGGGTTGGATTGGCGAAGATGGAGATTCACGGAGAGGGGACAATGCAAACTGGTGACTCGGACTATGCATCTTCTGTATCAAGTCGTTGTGGGAGGCTTGTTGTTTGGATAATTACGCACAAATATATTTCATCAATTTTTTGACCTGTTGGCTTTGACTAGGAGAACCCTCCTTTGCTATCTTATGGGATGAGGTGCACCTATGTTTACTGGAGCCAGAGCGGGGCTTAGACTGATGTGAGGGAAAAGTGGTTTCTTTGATAACTAGGGTTGGTTGAGGGGGTGGTGAGGGATCGCGCTCAAACCCGGAGTCAATGTTTATTTGAGGTGGTCTTGGATCCATGTTTTCTTTTTTAAATTGTGGCAAGATCAGTATATGATTCACTTGTGTGCCAAGAATGTTTAGCAAAATTGGAATATTTTGTATTTAGGGGCTCTATTGCTAGATTATCCTACTTGGTCACAACAGACTTTATTTCGTCGAAAAGAGGTCGGGCTTCGGCCGGCCATGGCTCGACTCCTACTATAATATCCCTTTCTGTAATACAAAAGGGAAGCACAGCCTTGGTGCAATCTATGTCTGCATTGGGAAAGATTATAACATTATGGAAAGTAAATGTAAAATGCAGGTGACACTCATACATGTTGAAGATGTGGTTTGGAATGCGAACTCAGACAAAATTATTGACATTTTGATACAAAATTATTGACAAGATACAAGACAAAATTATTGACATTTTGATACAAGACAAAGAAGATAATCTTGCAAGACTTTACAATGAAGTCATGCTTAGAGGCTCCCTCATCGGAATACTTTAGAGATGTCTCGAAGGTGATAATTTAGGATAGTTAGAGGTCAATACAAAAGACACAAAAAGAATTTGACAAGGATGTTATTGATAAAGATGAAAGAATTTCTTGTCTTAAGAATCATAGTCAAAACTTGATTGCATCAAGAAACTAAAAAATGAAAAGAAGATGCAATGGGAAGAGATAAGTCAACTTAACAGTAAAGAAGCTCTGATTAACGACTGATCTAATTGAAGTAGAAGAATTATTAAAGATCAAAACTCAATACATGGAGAAAGGAATCAATATAGATCCAATCAATATCATAAATCAAAATGACAGTTATGTTGGAATGTTATCAACCGCTAAATCACCAGAAGGAAAAACAATGGATGTGTCAACACTAAAACCATATCACAAAATTGAAGGATGCCTTATCGTCATCCAAATCACAAGACCATCATAACCAAAGACAAAATCATCCAAATCACAAGACCATCATAACCAAAGACAAAACCATCCAAATCACAAGAGTCAATATAACCAAAGATGAAATCAATATGATAAACTAAGTGAAGATCCTATTATATTGAAGAAAAGATAGGGTGTGGAATTTTATCATTCTTTGACTCACATAAGTCATCACCACATAGTTCCATAGAAAATTGAATTCGAGTGGTCTAACCCTTTAACAATAAAAAAAATTATACTCAATGCTTCATAACTCATATCGTCTTGTGTTGTCAACCATCATTGCTTCAAGAATAGAGAATCATGAGAAAACATTACAAGCCAGAACAAATGCATAAGCTTTTCCATAAATTGTTTGAGGACAAATTATCTTTGAAGGGATAAGCAATGTAATGAACACACATACACAACATGTAAACTAGGTCTAGCCCAAGTGGTTGTGGGATGGAGTGTTATCCTCTCCACACATGTGTTTTATTCTCGTAAGTGACATGTTGAGCTCATAATGAGTATATTGTTGTAACAACTTTGAGCCATGTTGTTGACTTGGCCTTATGCCTTGAAGTAAATAGGGTTTACTTTGGGTACCATCCTCATAATGATGGGAAGTGCCTAGAGGGTTTTCCCTAGGATATATAATAATAATAAAATTAAATTAAGTGACACGTCATATTCAAGGGACATAACCTAACCAAGGGACGTGATCTATCAACCATTGTGGCTAGTCAATGCAGATAAGTACACCTTCATATGGCATTGTATTCATCATGTTTCATATTACATACTCATTACATTATTTTAATCCATATGGTTTTTTTATTTTATTCTATTTATTTTTTATATTAGGTTTATGAACCAATTTGTTCATTTCATATTCATTAAATGAACTTTGTTTATTTCACCCCCACACCATCCCTCTCAGAGGTGAAGGTGTGCATTTTTGTACACAAATACACATCTTCATCACCCACCCTCTCGAGGGTGAAGGTATGCATTTCTCAGGGATAAATGTGTGCATTTGTAGTGGGAAGGTGAAGGTGTGCATTTCGTTGTGGGGGAAGGTGTGCGTTTGTAGTGGGCGGGGTGTGTGGTGAAGGTGTGCATTTGTAGTGAGTGGGGTGGGCGGTGAAGGTGTGGATTTGTAATGCAAGTTAACTTGGTCACGAGTCTAATTATTTACTAACAACTCAAACTTGTCAATAGCATGTTGTGAGCGTTATCAATTTTTATTTTTGAGTTGAGTTTACTTGCTTTTAAGTTTGACTCATTGCTAACAAGTTAAGTTATTATAGTGAGCAAGATTTGTGAAATTCACACGTCAAACCTTGATTAGCATATAACTCACAAAGTATTAACTCTTTGAAAGTTGAACTTATAATCATATAGAAAAACTAATCAATATGAAATATAAATGCTAAGGAAAATCAAAAGCCCTCGTTTAAAACATTTTTTTACTAAGTAAAACTTTTATGCTCAACCCTCATAGAATCTTAGCATTAATCAATGTATGGGATTAAGTTTCCACACTTTGACTACGTGAGAAAATATTCAAGCACATGTACCCACATCAAAACACATATAGTTTTCACCCTTGTAGTATATGGGAAAAGATCCAAGCACATGTACTTACAACAAAATCCTAGAGGTTGTACCCACATCAAAACACATATGGATTTCACACATGTAATATATGGGCAAAGATCCAATCACATGTGCCACAAAAAAATTCTAGAAGTTGTAATCTATTGAGGGGCTAGGAACATGGTTCATATAAACCCATGACTTTGTGTTGCTACTTATTGCATATGGTATTAAGATTTCACACTTGTTAGAGGAGAGTGTCAATACACCCACATCAAAAAACATATAGATTTCACACTTGTTAGACGAGACCGTCAATATACCTAGATCAAAACACATATAGATTTCACACTTGTAGTATATGGGCAAGGGACAACAAAATCCTAAAGGTTGTAATTTGTTGAGGGCCTAGGGAAATCGTTCATATAAACCCATGACTTTGTGTGCTACTTCTTGCAAATGGGATTAAGATTTCACAATTGTTAGAGGAGAGTGTGTGTTACTTCTTGCATATGGGATTAAAATTTCACTCTTAGAGTATATGGGCAACAAAACATCAAAGGCCAAAGTCTATTGAGGTGGACTTTGGGTGTTACTTATTTTATACACGATTAAGAACATTTACCCACAACAAAACTTAAAACACTAATACTTATTAAGAAACTAAAAACATAGAGCATATAAACATATAACTCCATGTGTCACTTTTTACATATGGGATTAAGATTTCACACTTTAAATATATGAACATAAACCTAAACACACATATCCAAAAAGAAACATGAAAGCTTAAAGTGAACATAAAACATGTATAAACCCACAAATCAATATACCAAGAAGAGGAAGAAGGAGAACTTCCACCAGAAAAGCCAAGAAAGTCAGGTCGAAGAACAAACAAGGAAGTTAGAGAGGAAACGACTTCAAAAGAAAAGGCTCAAGGCAAGCAGCAATCGATAGAAAACTCCATGTACACCTCAACACGAAAAGGAGGTACTAAAGGATCGGACTACCCGTCTCATGGTAGTCGGGCTTCCTCCACCCCTCGTCAATGAATTTTCTCTCCTGGAACTATAGGGGCTTCGACAGCAAGTCTAAAGTTGAAGGTCTAAGAGATCTAACCAAAATGGCCAACCCCTCAGTTATCCTCCTCTAGGAGACCAAAATGGAGGCGTCAACTATTCTAGAAGCAACAAAGAAAGTATTAAAAGCTACAGCTGGAGCAGTTGTTAGCTCTCAAGGAGCCTCTGGTGGCATTGCAACTCTTTGGGATGAAAAAATATGGACTCTTGAGGTAACTCTAGAAACTCAAAGCTGGCTTTTNTTCTAAAAAATAAGGATAATAGTAATAACATCTTTGTAGTGAATGTCTACATGCCCAACTCCTACAAGGACAAAATGGCTTGCTGGAGTTCCCTTTCAAAGCTCAAAAACTCCATCGATATCTCCTCTTGCATAATTGGGGGAGACTTCAACACCCACCTCGAATCAGGGGGAAAAAAAAGGAGGCAGTAAAATCAGAGATCCCTTCTCAGAAAATCTAATTGATCTCATCACAGAGTGGGACATGCAGGATGTCAAACCTCCCAAAGGGAAGTACACTTGGAACAATAGACAATCTGGCCTCAGTCATATAGAAACCCGCCTAGATCGTTTCCTCATCAACAACAATTTCCTTCTTTCCCCCCCTTGTCATTTCCTCCCTTATCCTCTCGTCTATTGTTTATAATCATAAACCAATTTCTCTTAACTTTAGAAATCCCCAAAACCTCAGCTCCCTCCCCTTTCGCTTCAACCACCTTTGGATCGAAAATCTATCCATCTCCCCTATTGTTCAAAGTGTGTGGATTACCCCCTTCTCTGGATTCCTGAATTATATCTGGGAAAGCAAGCTCAAAGCGGTCAAACTAGCACTCAAAGATTGGGTGAAAAATTCGTTTACCCCACCACATCAAGAAAAGCAAGAAAAGATAGAGCAACTCACGAAAGTACATCTTCGGATAGAAGAAGAGACAGTAACAGATGCGTTGTTGAACCAAGAAAAAGAATCATAATGACACCTTCAGCGCTCCTTATGCAGAGAGGAAGAACACTAGCAGCTAAAATCTAGAAGCCTCTAGATAAAAGCGAGAGACTCAAACACTTCCTTCTTCCATAAGCAATCACAAACTTGGAGGAAAAAAAACATAGTCACCTCCATTATCTCAAACTCTGGGCAGAAACTCGATACCTTTGATCAAGTCAAAGACGAGGCTTTCCACCATTTCAATAACTTATACCAGCAACCTAGCAGTGAAGAAACAAATGCAAACGCTCTTGACATGCTAGCCAACATTCCAAGTGTAGTCTCTGAGCATGAAAACAATCAACTAGTCAAGGATATAACAGAAGAAGAAATAGCCAAAGCAGTTTGGGGCATGGATCCTGACAAAGCTCCTAGACCAGACGGGTTTCCAGCTAGATTTTATCGATCCTTTTGAGACATTATCAAGCGCGATTTGAAGAAAAAGATAAATTATACGCTCCACAAAAAAAAAATCGGAGGAGCCACAAATTCCACCTTTCTAGCGTTGATACCCAAAGAATCCAACCCTTCCAATTTCTCTCGTTTCCACCCCATCTCCCTATGTAA
This sequence comes from Picea mariana, assembly GCA_032191745.1. Classification (NCBI taxonomy): domain Eukaryota; kingdom Viridiplantae; phylum Streptophyta; class Pinopsida; order Pinales; family Pinaceae; genus Picea; species Picea mariana. The sequence goes on from JASDQU010947126.1 coordinate 23,821, forward strand.
CTCCTCCTACAAAATCCTCGCCAAGATCATTTCAAATCGGCCCAAGCCCCTGCTTCCAAAGCTAATTTCATAAAACCATGGTGGATTTTTAAAGGACAAACAGATAACAGATAACATGGTGCTTGTGCAAGAAACCATACATTCTAGCAAGAAATCTAAAGCCCGAGGAATGGTTGTCAAACTTGACATGGCGAATGATTTTGATCGGGTCAAGCATTCTTTTCTATTTTCGGTTCTCAAAGTGTTTGGGTTCTCTGAAAACTTCATTAGTTGGATCAGAGCCTGCATCAACCCGCCTTGGATATCCCCTCTACTAAATGGGCAACCATCGCAATTCTTCAAAGCCAGCAGAGGCCATGTCAAGGATGCCCCCTCTCCCCCTTTCTTTACATTCTCCTAGCAGACTCACTCAGCCATAAATTAGAATAAGAACAAAGAAAGAGCAGACTCCCCAATTTACTTATAGCAAGAGGGGTCAAGGAGATAAATCACTCTCAATTTGTAGATGACACTCTTCTCTTGGGGACGGAAACAACACGCACTGCCATCCGCTTCCAGAAAATTCATAGTTCCTTTCTGGCAGCTTCAGGAGGAAAAATGAATACAGCCAAGTGCAGGATTTATGGGTGGCAGGTCCCAGGCCACATAACAGAGCAAATTGCCAGAATTTTCAGCTTCCCCATCATCACTACCTAGAATTACTTTAAATATTTGGGAATGCCAATTTTTCTAAGCTTGTATGGTTCTGCATCCTGGCAGGAAGTCATTGGAAAATTTTTAGCAAGAATACAAAGTTGGGGAGGTCGTTGGCTGAATCCTGCTGGGAAAACAGTACTTCTCAAATCGGTCCTCTCCTCCCTCTCCATCTTTCAATGTTCAGGTCTGTTATCCCCCAAAGGTACTCTAGAAAAAATCTCTAGAGTGCTCAAAAGCCTCCTTTGGGCTGGAGGGAAAACGAACACCAAAAGGTTCCATCTTCTGAATTGGAAACAAGTCTACCAACCCCTCAACAAAGGTGAACTCACTATCAAGGACCCAATTCGAAAGAATTCTTCTCTGGGAGAAAAACTTGCTTGGCATCTAATCATAGGTAATGCAGAATGGTGGAAAGCAACACTTCTAGCCAAATACTTCAACTACTCAAGGTTGCGATGTTTCGATCGGCCCACTCCCCCTCTCCATGGATCTCTGATATGGCGGCTCTTAAAAAACGCCTCCTCTTTAATCAAATCCAAGCTCTCTTGGGCTCCGGGGAATGGAGCGCAAATTAATGTTTGGACTGATCGTATCCTGGATTGCAAACCCCTAAACAGTCTAGAGTCTCTTCGCCCTCTAAAATATCAGTGCTACTCAAAGGGCCTCTTCCTCCTTAAGGACTTCTGCCAATGGAAGTCAGACGAGGAATGGATTGACTGGAAGTTTACAAATGCTCCTGAACATATTAGTCCTTTATTCCCCACTTTCTTCAATAACCTTGCCGAATGCACTCCCTCTTGTTGTTCCTTATCCGATTCCCATAGCTAGGGTGAGAAAACCTTTTCTATCAAATTCGGTTACACCTTCTTGCTATCTGAAACCCAAGGTCCCCCCACCTCCAAGATCTGGAAAGAACTCTGGTCCGGTCCCTTGTTGCCCAAAGTAAACATTTTATGTTGGTTGTTGGTCCATGGTAAAATTATAACAGCAGAAAACCTCCTAAAGCATGGAATACAAGGCCCCTCTCGTTGCTTGTTTTGCCTCTCGTCGTCTGAATCCATTCGCCACCTTTTCCTTGAACGCCCCTACTCTTCTCAAATTTGGAATCTCNGATTTTTTCATTTCTTGGAAACAAAGATATGTTGGCAGCTTCAAAAATAAGAAACAGTTTACTCTCCTTTGGAGGCAAGTCCCCAAATTCGTTTGTTGGGAACTCTGATTAGCTCGCAATCAAGCCATTTTCTGCGAGAAGCTCCCCCCACTACATAGCACCTTCGCTAAAATTTGTGGATTAGTATCAAAAGTTTTCAAGTTCAAAGCAATTAGATATGATATGACAGGCACTTTGGAACAGAGCGAAGAAGACTAGATCAGTTACATCCTGGGACCCCCAACCACATCTCTCACTTTTCCCCTGCATCAAAAAATTAAAAGACAAGATTGGGAGCTTTGCCTCAACAATAATGAATTTTCTCAATGGCAAAGGCAACAACACACTTTCCTGCTTTTCTTTGATGGAGATGCAACAGGTAATCCAGGGGTGGCAAGTGCGGGGGGAGTCATCTATGACTCTGATGGAAAAAAGGTAGTTGATTTTTCCTGGGGCTTGGGGAAAAATACCAATAATAGAGTAGAAACTCTAGCAGTGTACATGGGTTTAAAGATTGCACATTCACGAAGTATCCAAACTCTCGTGGTGTTAGGGGACTTTGAAATGGTTATAAGAGACCTCATTGGCCTCTCAAACACTACAACTCAATCTTCCAGCGGCCTCTGCTCGTGAATAAACTCTTTGAAACAACTATTCATTAAAGTTCACTATTTCCATATTCTCCGCTCTCAAAACACTGAAGTCGACTGCTTAGCCAAAGGAGAGAAATCTTTAGAACATGGCCACCTCATTATTAATCAAATCCCCTCACATGATTGGCTCCCTTACCTTTCTACATTTCCATTCTCTCCCCCTCATACACTAGGACCTTTTTCTCTCGAACTCAATTGCTTTCCTAACCCCCCTCCCTTCCCCCCTCTGCCTCCCCCTCCCCCCTNTGGCCGCCCCCCTCCCTCGTGGGCCCCCTTTTCTCCCCTTTGCCTGTATGGGCCCCCCTCCTTGGCACACAGCTCCCTTATTCAGCCCACGTGTCGCCCTCCCTTCTCCATGTGTCATCCCCTTAGTTGTATGTAGTCCCTTTATTTCCCATGGAGCTTCACTATTTCCTCTTGACATTCGACCATATGCCCATGGCGTCGGCTCCAGCTCTCCACCCTAAGTGAACCCAACTCAACTTGTGGGTGGATCTGGTACCCTGTTCCATCAATGGTACATCGTTACTGCAATCATGGATCCTCCAGCTATTTTTCAGCACCATCACATTGAACTTCAAGACGCTCTGCTCGTAATTCGGTTGGTTTTCTCTTCATGCTCATTCTGATTGCGTTCATCGATTCTACAGTGCATTTCTGATCAATCTATTCCTGAGACTCTATGTCAAAATGTGGAGAATATGAAGAGCCCCCTGCTCTTGTCCGACTTGTGTATCAGAGGAACTCGGGAGCAGTTTCGCTCATTGTGCATGGATGTTAGAAGAGCGGAGGAATGTACAGACTCTAGACATCGTGAATTTCAATGAGAAAATCAGGGACTGCGAGAAGAAATGGTGAACCTTCAAGCTCAGCTGCACCAACAAAAATTGTAGCATAATTAGGAGCTGGCAATTTCTCTCAGGGGGATTAATAGGAACACAAGGCAAATTGGGGTAGTTGCCCAACAATTGAAAAATCCTCCAATCCATCCACAGCAGCCAGAGAACTCTATCGGCTCAGGTGAGTCACAACTCTCGTCCACCTTCCACTCAGCTGCCAGCAACGATCATCCCTCAGCCCCTCCAGCGCTAGGACTAGCCCCAGCCCGACCGATCCATGCTGCACTCATTCACCATTCAAAGGAGAATTCAGTGTCGCAACAAGCAGAACCACAGGAAGAACCAGAGCCTTTCAAAATCACTAACCAAGTTTTCAATGAAATGTAAAATTTTGTTAATTTTGAACTTGTTTATTGCCATTTTTACTTGGCAAAACAATAGCTCTTTTGGACTGGTTGTACCTGCCTCTTTAGATTTCCAAAGACAGTTAGTTTCTCAGGAAAGCAGCAGAAATTTTTTTACTTTGTCATATATATTTTGTGAAGAACTATTGCTCTTTTTTTAATATATAAATCCCCAACCGTTTCTATTAAAAAAAAGATTAAAGATTTCATAAACCTAAACACACATATCCAAAACATGTATAAACCCACAAATCAATATCCTATGTCTTCATTATAAGATGAAAGATTTCATAGAGTTAAAACTTAAATTTGTTAATCTTTTTAAACATGAGGCCCTTGATTTTTGTCATGTTACTGGGCATCCTATTAAATCCCAAGAGGCCTATAAAACCCATCAATAATTGATGGGATCCATGACTTCTTTGAATGTGAACCCTATCAAAATTGAAGGGATCCATACCTTGTGCAAAGGATATATTCAATAGTGCATATACACATAATGTGTGTGTCTCTCTATATATGGATGTTTAGAGTTCCCCCACGAGCCCATCCGGTTCCTTATCAGTAACAATGGCAACTACTCATCCTGCATTGTTGTTGTTTCTGTGTGCAATAACAATATATACAGTGGTGGATCTGAAATGGGTATCTACTGCTAAGTTCACATGTGATCACAGATCTCTCATCATCGATGGACAGAGGAAACTGCTAATGTCAGCTTCCATTCACTATCCGCGAAGTGTACCAGCTGTGAGTTTGTGTATTTCCTTATTCTCCCAGATTCTCATAACATGAACTACACAGCAAATCCTAACTGCTAAAAAGTAATATTGTGGGAAATAGCGTAACAAATAAAATCTCTCCATATGATTTCTGGAAATTTGCTCCCTAATAACTTTGTGTGCATATATATACATACATGTGCTTCAATTTTAGATTTGGAAAACATGATACATGATCTTTGTTCTCTATGAACTTTCTAGAAAATAAAATTGTGCATATATTTTCCGTAATAAAATTGTACATTTATTGTCATTCGTTTAAATATTCCACTGCTACAGGTTTGCAAACGTTCGGGCATCTTCTCTTCTAGGAATAGTCCACTGCTACAGGTTTGCAAACGTTCAGGCTTTGTTGGCAGCGGCTTCTTGAAATGGAAGATGAACTTATTTGCTGGCAGGCTGATGGCATCTCTCGCTCAGATACAACACTGATGGCGTTTCTCACTCAGATACAACTCAGATATGGTGGCTCTTTGAAATCTTCTTTGATACACAGGAGGTATACATACTCTATTATTCTGGATTTGAACTTGTGATTTTTTATGTGAAAATATATGTTCTTAACCATTAAGTCCACTCAAACTCAAACTCAAACTGTATAATGAACTCACCTTTTTTCCAATAGAAAAATGACTCAAAATTATATAAAGTATAATTTCTTTTACATAGCAGTATTTTTTCTATCGAAGACGAAAGGGACCAGCCAATTGAAAATTGACTGCTTCAAATACAGAGAAGAAATAAATACTAATAACGCAAAGACTCACTCCTTCATACTGAACTGAAGTAACGCACACAACAACTAGATTCGGAAAACTCCATATTACACCCCACTTTTCCTCAAAGTAACTCTATCACTCACTGATCTAAGAGTTCAAGCTTCGAAGATATTTAGGTGATAATGTGGGCTCTCTTCCCCATTTTCCTAGTGAAATACTGACAGCCGACCTTTGAGTTCTTTAAGCGCCCTTTTAGACAGTAAGTCAGCCTCTTTATTGTGCTCCCTGTAATATGTTTAGAACTGGAATTTTTCATATTTCTTGCCAGTTCCAATGTTTTAATCTTCCAGCCTTCAATGTTAACCACATTGAGCTGACCCTTTTGATTTATCCAGTCAATGATCACCTTCGAATCCCCCAAAATATGTATCTTATCAATCGCCCAATGCGAAGCCAAAGTAAGTGTCGCCCACAACCCCATTAGCTCAGCCTTTGTGTTGGTTCCAACTCCACAGTTTAGGTACCATTTTGTTGTCCTCGTATCATGAGACCTAAAAATTCCACTTGCAGCACAATAGCTTCCATTGGAGAGGGCAGCACCATCGAAACATGCCATTGTGACCCCCTCAGGTAGAGTCAATTCACACACTTTGTTTATGTTCAGTTTCTTAATTGATGGCTGCCAAGTAAAGGAAGTTGTGATCCTATGAACTACTGAGTCCGTTGAGGGGATGAAGTCTTCAAATAGAGTTTTGTTCCTCTCAATCCAAATATGCCAGCAAGCAATAGCTGCCATACTAGCCGGAGCAGAAAAGTTTGTAGTCCACTTATAAAAGCAATCAGATACCGAGTTACCCTCCCACTAGAAATTTAAATGATAAATTTTGTATAACTTTTGCCAAATTGCTTGTGTGAACGAACAATGAACAAATATATGGTCTGTCGATTCAGAGTTGACTTTGCAGAGCTTGCAGATTCCTGGACCAACCCATCCACGTCTTTGCAACACATCCCAGGTGAGGATTTTGTCATATACTGCCAACCATGCAAATAATATTATTTTAAGTTGAATTGGCCACATCCAAAGCTTTGAAATCCACAGTTTGTCACTAATAAAATTTAATGGAGTAATGAGTGCCCAGTAAAGATTTGCAGTCGAGATGTCACCCGACGCCTCCCCTCCGACCCAAATTAGGGTGTCCTCAGCATTCCTGAGTGTAATACTGACCTCTCTCAATGCCACAGTGTAATACCTCCATTCAATTCCATGTTGGTCGAAGAGATTTAATGACTCACTGGATCGCCAATGTTTAGGAGATATTGACCGCCTGTCAGTTATGCTCACCTGGGCTAAATACGATGAATGATTTTGTTGTAGTTTCAAGCATAATGTGTCAGACAACAGAGAACAATTTTTCATTCCACAAATTTTATCCCTGCCTATGTGAATCATAGTGCTCGAACCTGGAACCCACCGTAACCAATGCAGAATTACGCCTAAATTCTTTGTCATCCCGTTCCAGAAATTTGATGAATTTCTCTACGAATGTGTAGGCAATCAGATCCAATCAAGGAAGGATGTATTCCCCAGATACTTACCTCGAAGTACTCTGTTCCAGATGTTATCAATATTAAGTGCCCTCCAATAGGTGCTTGTGATTAAGGCAGAATTGAAATAAAACAAATTTCTGAGCCCCCATCCACCACTGTGTTTGGGCCTTGTCAAGAGATCCCATCTGCAAAGATGAAGACGAACCTTTGTCCTTTGTCCTTTGTCCACTCCACAAAAAGGTAAATATTAATTGACGAATTTTTGTTAGAATAGCTCTTGGAATAACCTCCATTGACATCCAAAATACTGACTGACTCTCCAACACTACTTTAACCAGGATTAATCTACCTCCAATTGATAACCATTTATTACACCAAAGCCCAATTTTTTTTTCAATCTTTGCCACCAGCCAGCCCCAGTCTTCAGTTTTGGATGCTCCCAATCTTAAATGGTAACCAAGGTACTTGATACCTGAATTTAATTCTGCAAAAGTAAAAGGTAAGATGGCTTTAAATTGTGTTACCTCCGACTCCTCCAGCCCCCAATAATGTACTGTAGTCTTTGTAGAATTTATGCATAGACCTGAAACAAGACAAAAAGCTTGCAGAATATCAAAGATAACTTTCCAATCCTTCAAGTCTGCCTTTGACATAACAAGAACATCGTCGAAAAACATAAGGTGGATGATCTTCAGAAATTTTGTAACCCGAATGCCTGATAAATTATGATCATCACTACTATTGGATAGCATCAAGCTTAGGCCTTCCATAATCAATATAAACAAGTACAGGGATAAAGGGCATCCCTGACGAAGCCCCCTCCAGCTTTTGAAGTAATCCGACGCCTCCCCATTAATCAAGATTGCAAAATTGGCACTGGAAACACAGCTCATAATCCATCCTGTTAGCTTAACCCCAAAACCTGCTGAGAGTAAAATCATTCTTAAAAAATCTCAGTCTATGCTATCATAGGCTTTTTTGAGATCTAACTTTAGCATCAGAGATTTAATAAAAAAAAATTAATGCTATGGAGACTCTCATGTGTTGTACCAATAGCGTCCTGGATTCTTCTACCCTTCAGGAAGCCTAGTTGTTATGGAGAAAGAAACTTGGACAAGATCGGCTTGATTCGATTCGCCAGGACTTTAGAGATCACCTTATAGATAAGATTGCATAATGAGATTGGGCGGTAGTCATCAAAGGTCAATGGTTTGTTTTTTTTTTGGAATCAATGCCAAAAAGGTGGAGTTGATACCTCCACAAAGTTTTCCTTTTGTCCTTGTATCTTCCACCATTTCAAATAGATCACTTCCCACAAGATCTAAGAAAAAAATGAAAAACTCAGTGGTCCACCCATCTAGACCTGGGCTTTTTTCTTTTTTTTAATTTTCTAATATAGATTTTAATTCTGTCAAAGTGACCGGCTTAAAGAGAGTCTGAGCTTCATCCTCTTCCATCATCCTAGGATAGAGACTGGTTATCCTAGTCAATTCTATATAGTTAATAGGATCTTTTGCTTTGAAAAAATGTTTAAAGTAGTTGACTGCCTCCTCTTTTATCGCCTCTTGTTCAGTTATACTATCCCCATTTTCCTTTTGCATTTCCCAAATATGCTTCCGATTTCTATTGAAGCTGGCCATTTTATGAAAATATTTTGTATTGGAATCTCCACTTTGAATACAAGTAGCCCTGCTACGAATGCGCCAAGTTTCTTCCTCACTGCGCAGATGGTTGTTCCTGTTTGACTCCAACTGATAGAGATGCCTTTCATCCTCCAAGGATAATGGATTCTCAACTGATTTTAAAATGAGCTGATTAATATCAAATTACAGGTTCTCCAAATAAAGACAGTTCTGCGCCTTGACTTCCGCTTGCCAGATTTTTGTTTGTCGTTTGAGCTCTTTAAGTTTCCAGATTAATCGTAATTGGATGTTACCTTCCCTCAAAAAACGAGGATCCTTCCATAATAAATGGACCAGCTTGACAAATTCGGCATCTTGTAGCCAAATCGAATTGAATTTGAGAGGAAACGCTTTATATAATGGCGTATTCTCCACCTGGATAAGAATTGGAGCATGGTCCGAGATAAATGGGTATTCCACCCATGATCTCGAAAGACCTGTAGAAGCTAATAAACCTTCCGCTATTAAACCTCTATCTAGCCTCATGGCTATTGAATCATTACCAGATCTGTCGTTTCGCCAACTAGGTACCAACTTCGACGACTTGATGTCTATCAGCTTTTGTGAAGAGATTAAATTTCTGTAGTAATCCTCATTTGTACCAACAACAAATGAGCCCCCCCAGTGTTCATCCGATGATAAAATGAAATTAAGATCACCCCAGCGATGAGATTGGGAGTTGCAAGAATACCACTAGTTGCTAACGCACTCCAAAAAAAATTCCGGTCAATACAAGGCCCATAAATGTTAAGAAACGCCAGCTCCTTTTTTGAAGAAATACAGCAGCCAGTTATCATCTTACATACGCATAGTTCAATTTTT
>JASDQU010947127.1:8693-33078 GCA_032191745.1 Picea mariana
AAGATTCAAGAACTTCAGAAACAAAAAGAAGTTCAGTTCAAGGAAGAAGCCAAATCAAGAGAAAGACATTTCAGAAATACAATGCTTCAACTGTTAGAAGTACGGTCACTACAGGAATCAGTGTCCCGAGCTAAAGAAAAGGAAGAAGAAACACAAAGCATCGATTGCCGAAGAAAAGGAACCTACAAAGAAGACTAAGCGGGATGGAAGATACTTCTTCTACTAAAAGGTAACAACACTCTTCTTATTTTCTTGTACACATCTTGCTTGCATCGTCTCTGTACATATCCTATATATCTATCTCCTGGAAGATAATGTGTTCCAAGAAGAGCTATACCTATGAAAGAACAACAAGACAAGGATGAATATCATTAGATAATACATATGAAAGGATGAAATACAAATCATGTGGAAGACATTACAAGATAAGACCGAAATCAAAATCAATCTTGAAAAGACTTGGAAAAAGCAAAGACATAAAGAAGTCAACAATCAAAAGGAAACTGGAAAAAGACTCATGACATCCTATAGAAGACAACAAGACGGAAGTGTGGACACTATTAGACAAGAGTGTTTATTATATATTGTAGAAGACAATAAAGACGGAGACAGAAGCATGGACTCGGTCATACAAAGGGAGCAGATTATATGCACTTATACATGAAGCAAGGATCAGGAGGGAGCTAATCCTATGATCCATTGAAGATGATGAAAAATATATATATCCATGGTAGCAGCCATGAAAAGACAGTACCTGTTCATATCAACCGCAGAAGAAGACCTTTTCGAAGAGTAGCCTTAAAGTATTCTTGGTTGTCCATCCAGATCCGTGAACCAATGATGAAGGTAAGAAGTGGAATCTCTAGGACATGGAATCTATAAGAAAATCCATGGACCCAAAAGTAAAAGAAAAACATGAAGAGGAACATAAGGATTCCAGAACAACTAGTCATTCTATCAAGAATCATAAGATTACCAGCCTGATATGAACTCACTAAAAGCAATCAAGCAAAAGAACTGAAAGTCATGATGAAGAACAGTGTACGGAAGACTTATGAATGAAATCATTGCGAGATCCAGAACCAGAGGTTATCCCAGATGGAGGGAGAATACTATGAGTATTGATTGTTTTAGTACACCAGACTTATCTCTATATAAGTCATTATATTATCCGCAACATCCATGAGTCAGAATTCTACATCAGACGAATGCAAAGAATGTTCTCCAGAGAAATTGAATGAAGAAAGTATGAGGAGCAGGCTCAAGACTTTGAGACATACTAGAAACTTGAAAGAGACACCTGTATGCAGATAAGAAGAAGACAACTTGGTGGAGAACCTCCAGTGCACAACAAAAGCGTGGTGAATATTTCCTATAACATCAAGATGACTACTCAGAAGATCAGATCTCATGATGACAGAAGAAGTACCACATGGATATGTTCTAGTTCTCCAACTATGATATACTCTATTGTTCACATCTATAAGAAGCCTTCACAGTGTTCCAGACTACAGTACAAGCATTACATTATCCATGATGAAGTCCAGAAAGGAGAAAGTGATACATATCTCCACAGATGAGAAGATAAGCATACATTTTGGTAAAGCCCATATTCAAGATGAAAGAAATTGCATACTCAAGCTAGAGCTCGTGGAAATAACTTTATTAACTGGAAGGGAAGAATCTCCAAGCTAGAAGAAGGTACGCAAACATTTATTTTTGAGATTGAAATAACTCTCTAGTTAGGAGGGAGTATTTATCTTTGTAAAAGTCCAGATTGGACAGATGCTTTCCTATTCGGAAAGTGGATTGATCTTTCTGACGGACAGTGGCTTTCCATTGTAGTTAACATGGGAGGCAGACCGATTACTGATGTATCATAGACAACGACTTCCCATTACGGGGAGTGGTCGAGGACAGTCATTCTTCTTGGCAGTCACTCTGAGTAGTGGTCAAGTAGAATGGTCTACCTTGCCGGGCAGTCATTCTTTCGAAGTTCACAGTTGTGAGAAGTTTTGAAGAATCGTCCATTTGGAGGTTGATGCAGGACAGACATTCCTCGAGGGCAGACTCATTCTTTCCAGGATACACTTTGTTTAGTGTCGGAAGAATGGCCCAGGGTGGGAAATGGTCCAGGTTCATAAATCATAAACAATCCTTCTTCCTTGGTTGAGAAGAATGGGGCAGATAGCCTATTATTGATATTCTATGTTGAGAGTAGACATTCTTTTAGACCTCACAGATGTGAGTGAAAGATTGGCCCAGATGATTATTATTGATGTTATATATTTAGGGCAGAAATTCTTTCAGATCTCACAGACGTGAGTGAAAGATTGACCCAGATGATCATTGTTGATATTCTATACTGAGGGAAGACACTCTTTTAGATCTCACATACGTGAGTGAAAGATTGGCCCAGTTGATTTAGTTTTTATGATAACATTGTTTCTATGTAGATGAAGACTACTGTGGTGGCAGACATTCTTTCAGATCTCACAAACGTGAGTGAAAGATTGGCCCAAATGATACAGTTTTTATCATAACATTGTTTCTATGCAGGATGCTCTTAGATGTTTGTTATGAAGACTATATGACAGTAGATGAGGACTACTGTGGTGAATGTGTTTCACTACTCGCAACTATACATTGTTGATCAAGTACTTGTGTGTTACTTGATGTGGTAGTTAACCACTGGATTGTAGTTGTGTACTACTATGAATATACACAGGTGTGTTCTATCCTTGTTCTAATTGCCTTGAAGACTATCAACAGATTATTGGAGATGATCATTCAGATGAATGATGAACAGAGATTTTCCAGACGGAAAACAGTTCAGAGCTTTTACTCCTCTTGTATCACTCTATGGTGAGAGTGACTTATCCAGCATCATATCTAACTACTCAGATGAAGTATGGTTTCGATAGATGATGCAGCTGATAGTGATGGTGATGCTCATGATCTAGTCATGAAATAGTCTAGATGACTATATTGATGCTACTGGGTAAATGGTATGTTTTTGTGCTCAAGTCCATTACCTGTAAATACCTCTCTAGCTAGGAGGGAGTGTTAATATTATGGTAGTTGCGGGAGGTATTTACCTCTACATGTGAACCTGACAAGAATAGAAGACTCTGGGAAGCAAGAGAAACCCTAATGAATTGGCTAATAACCCTAGAAGCCTTGTCGGCTCAAGAATATAATTTATATTAGGCTATTAGCCTCCAAGAGAAGAAGTCGGCCATAATTAATAATAATATACTGAACAAACACATACCCAGAAGGAGAAGTCGGCCCCAGTAAATTGGTAGGATTACTATAAATACAGGGTGCCAGTTTTTCATTTGTCATATCTCAGAACTGCAGTTTTCCCAGTTCGTGCGCACTGCAGTTGCAGTTGGTGCGCAATTTTGGAGGAGGGTTGCAGTTGTAGCTGTAGCAGTAGCAAGTTTCAGTATTTGGCTTGGATATCTCTTGGCTAGGGTTTGGAACATCTAATCAGTCTTTTGTGTTGCGCTATCCTTGGGGAGAGATGCACTGCTCTTTGTTTGGCTATTTAGCCTAGGGTTTTCTTCCGGAGGAATTCTCAGGTCAAGTTTAAGGTGCTCGGAGGGAGGCTTCGGCCTGTGGTTGGGTGACGAGGGTATCGTCAATGGTAAAATGAGAACACCATCTTCTATATTCTAAAAAAAGTATCCTTTTAGCTACTTTTCAATGGCTTTCATGGGGTGTTTGAATATACCGGGAAACAAGACCAACAGCAAAGGAAAGATCAGGATGGGTATCAGTCAAGTATAAGAGGCTACCAACTAACTGACGGTACAGGGTGGCATCAACTTCGGGAGAATTACAGGTGTCAGTAAGCTTGAATCCAGACTGGAAGGGAGAAGCGGTTGGTTTACAATCATCCATGTGAAAGCGACGAAGAAGGTCACAAGCATATTTAGACTGGGAAAGAAAAATTCCTTCATTGGTTTGAAAAACTTGGAGGCCAAGGAAGTAGTGCAAAAAACCTAAGTCTGTCATTTCAAATTTCTTCTTAAGGCTGGTTTTCATATGGTTTAAAAGTTTTGAGTCACTACCAGTAAGGATAAGGTCATCAACATAAAGGACAAGGATTATGAAATGGCTTCCTACTTTATTGGTATATACATTAGAATCAGAATGGAATCTAGAGAATCTAGTGGCAATAAGAAAGTTTTCCATTTTGGCATACCAAGCTCAAGGAGCTTGCTTGAGACCATAAAGAGATTTCTTAAGGTGACAAACAAGGCTAGAGTCATTCTGGACATAGCCAGGAGGTTGTTCCATGTAGATTTCTTCTTGCAAATCTCCACGCAAGAAGGCAGATTTAACATCCATCTGATGGACCTCTCATTTATGTGAGGCATCAAGGGCAAGAACAAGGCACATGAAATTCATTTTGGCTACAGGGGAAAAGGTTTCATTATAGTCAATTCCTTCAACTTGGTAAAATCCTTTGGAAACTAATCGAGCCTTGTGTCTTTCAACACTTCCATCCGATGCATACTTAGTTCTGTAGACCCATTTACATCTGACAAGTTTTCTTCCTTTTGGAAGAGGTACAAGATCCCAAGTATCGTTTGCCATTAAAGAACGATACTCTTCATTCATTGTTGTATCCCAATCTGGATGACCTGAAGCTTTTGCAAATGTCTCTGGATCATGAGTTTTTGAAACTTGATCCAAAAGAGAAGAGGCTCGCTGGAACTGTGAACATGTCCAACATTGATCTGAAGGATCACCGACAAGATCACCAGCTGCTTCTCATGTTGAACGGACCCATCTAGGAAGTGGTGGAGCTGGTGTTGGTTCAAGTTCAAAGGACTCATCTGGAGGAAGGAAAGCAGGTGGAAGTGGATTTTCATCCTTGCTGTCATCATCTGAAGAAGAAACCAGAACAGAAGAAGGCACAAACGTTGAAGATGGTTGTTAGGCCGAAGAAGGCACAACCGTCAAATTAGGCTCGTGGGCCAAAGAATGCACAAACAATGAATTAGGCTCGTAGGCCAAGATATTTTCATCAAATTTAACATCTCTTATAATAATAATTTCATTACAATGTGTTTGAAGAAGTCTATAACCTTTGAAATCTTCAGAATAACCAACAAATATACACTTCTCACTTTTAGTCTGCAATGCTTTCCTTTTCTCATCAGGAATGTGAGCCCATGCTATACTGCCAAATACACTGAAGTGACTTACATCTGGTTTAATTTTAGTCCAAGCTTCTTCTGGTGTTACATTTTTAAGAGCCTTTGTGGGAGTGTGATTTACTATGCAATTGGTACAGTTGATGTGTAACACCCTATTTCCCCCAATCTGTAAAAATAACTATACTCGCCAAGAACTATGGCAAACTCAAAGATGTGAATGTGTGATTTGAATGGACCTTAGTAAAAGGTCGATGAATGTAAATAATGTTATGAATATATGTTACAGGACTGTTGAGAGGGGGATGTGCTGAAAAAGAGACCACGATGGCTAAAGAAAGGTGGTGGAAGGCACCTAGAATGGTGGCGCTAACTTCCACCGAAACCAATACCGTATTTGGTCTTCACTAGCCTGGAGAACCAAGAGCGGCTCGCTGGCCCCGAAATAAATTACTCACCAGGTTGGTAGGTGAAGAGGCTCCTCATGGGTTAATGAGGAATGGGGGTGAAATTCCCATCCATGGAGGCCTCAGACCTAACCATCGCGGGGAAATTCATGCCACAAACAACCTCACCGGAAAAGAAAAGGTAGGAAAGAGGTGTGGAAGGAGGGGGGTCAGACGCGAGGGAGATCGCAGGAAAAGATCGGAAGAACTCTAGAACAAAATACAGAGTGAGTGATAGTAGAGAAGAAGGAGAGTAACCTTCATACTCGATCACTAAAGAACAAAGACAGAAAGTCTCAAGCATCGTGGTCTAGCTCGGGGGTGGCTAGTGGTAAATCCATTCGGAATCGTTGAGCCTATGGTTGGGTGGAAATGAGCACCCCTCTCAGCAGTTGCATCACACCTGGTGTTTTTCTGATCAATGTTATCTCTTGTATCTTGAAATTTATATTCTGATATGAATGTTCATGGTTTGTGCAATTATGAATGTTTTCAGTATAAGAATGTTTGTATGGTGTTTTTTACCATAAATGGTGGTTACTTGCTTATACTCGAATGACTACATTCGGCCTATGAAGACATAGATAAATATATATATATATATATATATATATATTAAATTAACTCAGATTTCAAGTATGTTCTCGGAAGAATTGCTCCCTTATTTGTATTACATGATGCCATGGATAGTTTTCCTCACAGGGGCACCCTTTCGGGATCACTACCTTACTTTCCAGAAGACCTTACAGTCTGGTCTTCAAACCCGGTGAAAATTGCCCGAGGTCCCGAAGAAGGATTTTATGGTTTAAGTCTTAAAACCCTGCATGAAATGGAGTGGCTCTCTTAGACAACGATATTTTGGCATTTCGGCACCCGGAATGCCCAAGGGCGAGTTCCCTTGCACTCGCAAGTCCTGAAACCCCGACTTGAAAAATCCGATATATTAGCGTGGGAGTAAGTTAAGAGTTTTCGGTGTTTTGGCACCCGAAGCATCTAGGTGTGAGTTCTCTTGTACTTGCAAGTCCCAAAACCCCGACCCACGAAATCTTGAAATGACAGCGTGTGGATGAGTTAGGACCTTTCGATGGTTCGGTACCTAGGATACCCTCCCTCTTGCTAAATGCACGAATGAGATCCTTTCGGAGGATCTGCGGTCTGTTACGATCATAAAATTGAATGAAGGAACGCAGGCGATAATGCCTCGACCCCTTTTTAACCTTCGCAAGTAACAAATAAATTAGGACCGTCGATCCCAAGACCCATGGGAGGACATGGACCATCCAGCTGTAGATTTCACGTGGCAGTTGGTAAGTGTTTCGATGTTTTGACACCCGGGAGACCAGAGGGTAAGAACCCTTGTCCTCACGATTCGCAAAACCCCGACATACGAAACCCTGAATTGACAAGGCATGGACAAGGTAACGGTGTTTCGGTATTTCAGCACCTGGGATACCTAGAGGCAAGTCCCTTGTACATGCCAGTCCTGAAATCCCGATGGGTGAAATCCCGAAAGGAAAATACACAGATATGTTACAATATTTCGTCATTTCGAAAATCAGAATACTCAAGGGTGTATTCCCTGGTACTCGCAAGTCCCGAAATCCCGATGGGTGAAATCCCGAAGGGAGAAGTGCCGAAATGAGCTTAGAAATGAATACCAGTTTTGGAGTTTCGGCTCCCGGGAAACATAAGTGCGAGACCTCCTGTCCGCACATATCCCAAAAATCCCAACATGCGAAACACCGAAATAATAATAGCACAGATGAGATAGGGTGTTTCGGTATTTCGACACCCGGGATACCTAACGGTAAGTTTTCTTGTACTCGCAAGTCCCGAAACCCTGACTTGAGAACTCCCGAAATGAACTTAGCCTCACATATATATATATATATCGGCGTTTTGGAACTTCGGCCCCCGGAAAACTCATATGCGAGACCTCTTGTCATCGCATATCGCAAAATACCGAAGTATGAAACCCCAAAAAGGTCTAGCATGGTAAGCCTTGGTGTTTCGGTGTTTCAGCACCTGGGATACCTAAGGGTAAGATCCTCTTGTCATCGCACATTACGAAATCCCAAAGTGTGAAACCCTGAAATGAGTATAGTGTGACTAGAATTTAATGTTTCGGTGTTTCGGCACCTGGGATATCTGGAGGCAAGTCTCTTGTCTTCACGTAGCCCGAAATCCCAATAGGTGAAGTCTCGAAATGGATTAGTACACATGGTTTTGGGGCTTCGGCGTTTCGGTAGCCGGGATCTCCTTAGGTCAGTTTTTCCTTTTTTTCGCTAGACATGAAATTCCGATGGATGAAACCCCAAAATGAACAAGGGAATATATGCACTGAAATTTCCCGAATCGCTAAAATCGATGAGCACCTCCCCGATAGGGCTTGTGGTCATAGTTGTCGATCATATGAGTGCGGTTAAGGGGTAGCAGGGTCTGTATCAGGCCCCGTAGGGATTTGGGGAATTATGTTCCTCGGTGAAAAGAAGGAAATAAATCCAAACAATTTTGATTTCCATATTGGGTATGTTACAAATTGGTATCAGAGCATGGTTACAACACTTAGCCTTCTTGGTCTCATGAACGACTTGCGCAGAAGCTCCGTTCGAAGCACTCCTAGAAGGAGTAACCCTCCATCTTAACCTCCTAAATCAAAAGGTCAAAGTTCAAAATGAAAACCCTGATTGTGTGTATCTATGTGAAAGAAAATATGAATTATGTGCAGGTTATGAATGTGACTAAATATTGACTAACAACCAACATTTGTCTTTTGCACCCAATCGAACGATCAGCCATGGGAAACTACAGATGCATAGAATAGTGACTCGCCAAGAGGTGGGGGAAGGCTCCCACAATAGAGACGAAGAGTCTGACGAAAGGAGGGCAATAGGGACCCCTCCAGATCTAGCTGAGACCGTGAGGAGCCTCATGGTCGAATTATGAAGCTGCAAGGCTGACAATGAGAGGATGATGAAAGAACAAGAGAAACAAACAGAAATTAACGTAATTTTACTACATAGCTTATCCAACCTACAAAGACAAATGGAGCATGAACCTGAGGTACAGAAAGATGGTCATATCACTGGCCACACTGAGATGAGCACCTCGAAAAAGGTCCATCCCAGAGGTAAAGGACAAGCGATGGATGATTCCTCTGGGAAGGAAGCTGGCGGTTCGGAGGGCTCTTCTAGCAGCAGAACTAGTTCTTATTACCGAGGAAGACAGAAGAAGCGAAAGCTTTCCAAGGGTCATAAATTCGAAGAAATCAGGAAGGCCAAACCACCCTCCTTCGACGGTGAAATAAATAAGGGAGAGGAAGCAGAGGCCTGGCTGCTTGGACTAAAGAAGTATTTCAGAGTCCATGACTTCTCAGAAAATTTGAAGGCCCGAGTGGCCACCTTCAACTTGAAGGGAAAAGCTTCCATTTGGTGGGAAGACCTTAAGAATGTGAAAGGGGTTCACGAAGAGGACCTATCTTGGGAGAAATTTGAGAAATACTTTCGGAAGAAGTATTTGTCAGAAAAATATTTCGATGAGAAGACTAAAGAGTTTTATGAACTCAAACTGGGACAACTTACTATAGAAGAATATGTCAACAAAATCCCCGATTTGTTGAGATATGTACCTTACATAAGAACAAAAAAGGCAAAGGTGCAATGCTTCATCAACGAACTACCTAAGGACTATCGGGACAGAATTGAATTTTATGAGCCAAAGACCCTAGAAGGCACTATATGAAAGGCAACCTATTGTCATGAACAATTTGGACATCGAACAGAACCTCATGAAGGATGGAAACAGAAGAATAGTTCGAGATTTCAGAAAAAGGGGATTAAATCCTTGGGATTTAAGAACTATAAGAAGAACCCAAGAATGAGCTTCCCAGCCTGGAGTGTACACCAGTAGAATTTTCCCCCCTTGGGCGAAAATAAAACTTCTATATCCATACCAGTGAAGACTAATAACCCAAAGAGAGAACCTTTGAAATGTTGGGGTTGCGGAGAAGAACATCTACTGAGAGACTGTCCACACCGACAACAAAATAGTCGGAGAATTTATAACATCCAGGAAGCTACCACCGTCAATGATGTGGCCAGGAGTGTGCCGCAAATTTATGCAGCCTTGGATAACAACCAAGCTGACCACCAAGCTTCAGTGGTGGAAATAGAAGGTATGATTTCCAACCATCTAGTGTCTATTTTGATTGACCCTGGTTCAAATTTGAGTTATATAGCCCCTAAGGCTGTTGATAAGTGTAAAATACAACCACAAAAACCTACCAAGCCATGGTTGGTATAGTTAGCCACTGGCACCAAAAGAAGGGTAGAAGAGGTCATACCAACCTGCCAATTAATGTTGGGTGAATTCCCCACCCAAGCAACCCTTAACATATTACCTCTCGGATCGTATGATTTGTTGATTGGTATGGACTGGCTAGCTGCCCATAAAGCCAAATTGAAAAATTACCATAAAACCTTAGAATGTGTAGGTAAAGAAGGGAAAAGGATAACCCTTCAAGGGATCCGAAAACTTGTCTCGGTGAGACAAATATCAGCCCTACAAATGAGAAAGTATTGTCAAAAAGGATGTCAAAAACTATTGAAGATGACAAACCAAGCCTCAAAGACCACCCTACCCTAAGAAAATATAGAGATGTGTTTCCAGAAGAGGTATCGGGTCTACCTCCGAGAAGAGACATAGACTTCTTGATAGAACTTTCACCGAGAGCGGTGCCGGTGTCTAGGAAACCCTACCAGATAAGCACACTTGAACTAGTTGAACTCAAATTGCAATTGAGAGAAATGATGGATAAGGGCTATATCCAGCCCAGCGTGTCTCCATGGGGAGCACCAGTCCTATTTGTGAAAAAGAAGGACAGTACCCTTACACTGTGTATAGATTATAGACAACTCAATAAGGTAACCATAAAGAACAAGTGCCCCTTACTCAGGATCGATGACCTATTCGACCAATTGGGGGGTGCATCTATTTCCTCAAAGATTGAATTGAGGTCAGGATACCATCAAGTCCGAATCAAGGGTGAAGACATCCTTAAAACTGCCTTCCGGATGAGGTATGGTCACTATGATTTTGTGGTAGTGCCATTTGGGTTAACCAATGCCCCTGCCACTTTCATGTGCTTGATGAACAATGTACTCAGCAAATTCCTAGACAAATTTGTGCTAGTTTTTATTGACAATATATTAATTTACTCCAAGAATAGAAAAGAGCATGAAGAGCACCTTAGGCTTGTGCTGCAAGTGCTAAGAGAACATCAACTCTATGCCAAATTCAGCAAATGTGAATTCCTCCAGAAGCAAATACATTACTTAGGCCATGTTCTATCTGAAGAAGGAGGAGTAGTAGACCTTGACAAAATCAATTCTATCATGGAATGGCCTACCCCAAGGGACATTTCGAATATCGGATCCTTTATGGGATTAGCAGGATACTATAGGAGATTTATAAAAGGATTCTCCAAGATTGGTTGTCCAATCACTGCCCTCCAGAAGAAGGGGACAAAATTCACATGGACACAAACATGTGAAGAAAGATTTCAAACCTTGAAACATCTACTGACCCACGGACCCATGTTGAAGATCGTCGATCCTAAAGCCGACTATCTCGTGTGCACATATGCCTATAAGGAAGGGCTCTGAGGATTCCTTATGCAAGGAGGAAGTGTGGTCTACTATGAATCCCAAAAATTGAATGATCACGAAGTCAACTATGTGACCCATGACCTAGAGTTGGCTGCCATAGTGCACGCCTTGAAAATGTGGAGGCATTACCTCCTGAGAAGAAAATTTGTACTTATGACAAACCACTGTGGATTGCGATATCTGCTTGACCAACCAAATCTCAATGCCAGACAAGCTAGGTGGATGGCCCTCCTCAACGAGTTTGATTTTGAAATCAAACATATTAAAGGAAAAGAAAATAGGGTGGCTGATGCCCTTAGCCGAAGTATGAAAACAATTCACCTGGCTGCGGTAAGTACCTGCAAGGCGGATGTCAAAGAAAGAGTAAAAAATGCACAAGGAACAGATCCATTCTTCTAGACCGTGACCTTGTACCTGCATCAAGAACCCATAGGGATAAAGTATGGAGGCTACCAGATGATGGAAGGAGGTCTGCTCACTTACTGAAGAAGATTGTATATCCCAAATTGTTATGACTTGAAGAGGTTCATACTGGATGAACTACATAAAAGGCCCTATACCAGTCATCCAGGATACCAGAAGATAATTATGGCCACCGAGAAACAATTCTATTGGCTTGGATTGAAGAAAGACATAGTTGAGTACCTAGCCAAATGCATAGAATGCCAACAGGTAAAAGCAGAACGCTGACACCCAGCATAATTATTACAACCTCTACCAATCCCGGAATGGAAATGGGAAACCATCTGCATGGATTTCATCACTGGATTACCAACCTCGACCAAACAGAATGACGTCATCATGTTAGTGGTGGATAAATTGAGCAAGTCCGCTCATTTTATCCCCATCAAGTCAACTTGTAAGGCAATAGGTATCACCAATGTATTCATGAAAGAGATATTCAGACTACATGGTATGCCGAAAGAGATCGTGTCTGATAGAGACACGAAATTCACTTCCAATTTTTGAAAATCACTGATGGTGGGTTTAGAGACCAAGTTGTTGTTTAGCACCGCCTATCATCCCCAAACCAATGGATAGACGGAAAGAGTGAACCAAATACTAGAAGACATGCTAAGAATGCATGTAATGCATCAACCCAAGAAGTGGGAAGACTACCTGCCACTGGTGGAATTTGCCTACAATAACGGCTACCAAGAATCCTTAAAGATGAGTCCCTTCTAAGTTCTCTATGCTAGGTCGTGCAACACTCCTATCAGTTGGAGTAATCCCGTAAACATAATTTCTTTTGGACCCAACATGTTGAAATAAATGGAACAGCAAGTGACTCATATCAAACAAAACCTGAAGGTCGCTCAAAACCGACAAAAAAGTTACATCGACCAAAAGAGAACCCCAAGAGAGTTCAAGACAGGAGATCATGTATATCTCAGAGTCAGACCCAGAAAGAGTTCTCTAAAAATGGGAGCTTGTGCTAAGTTGACACCTCGGTATTGTGGACCCTTTGAGGTTCTAGATAGAGTGGGACCTGTAGCCTATAGGCTAGCACTTCCTCCCACAGTAAAAGCACATAATGTTTTCCATGTTTCATTATTGAAGAAATATGTACATGATTCTAATCATATAATTGACTGGTCTGTGATCCAGGTGGAACCGGAGGGATAATTCCTACCATAACCTCAATGCATACTGGATAGAAAGAAAACCCCGATCCGGAACCAAACCATTGCATAGGTCAAGGTGCAGTGGAGACATTTTGGCCCATATGACGCTACATGGGAAATGGAGGATGCCTTGAAATGGGCATATCCGATTTTGTTCACCTATGTACATACATGTCATATTGATAGATAGAACATCGAGGACGATTTCCCTTAAAGGGGGAGGGAATTGTAACACCTTGTTTCCCCCAGTCTGTATAAATAACTATACATGCCAAGAACTATGGAAAAATCAAAGATGTGAATGTGGGATTTGAATGGACCTTAGTAAAAGGTCGATGAATGTAAATAATGTTATGAATATATGTTACAAGACTGCTGAGAGGGGGATGTGCTGAAAAAGAGACCATGATGGCTAAAGAAAAGTGGTGGAAGGCACCTAGAATGGTGGCGCTAACTTCCAATGAAACCAATACCGTATTTGGTCTTCACTGGCCTAGAGAACCAAGAGCAGCTCGATGGCCCCGAAATGAATTACTCACCAAGTTGGTAGGTGAAGAGGCTCCTCATGGGTTAATGAGGGATGGGTGTGAACCACCCATCCATGGAGGCCTCAGACCTGACCACCACAGGGAAATTCGTGCCACATGCAACCTCGCCGGAAAAGAAAAGGTAGGAAAGAGGTGTGGAAGGGGGGGGTCAGATGCGAGGGAGATCGGAGGAAAAGATTGGAAGAACTATGGAACAAAATACAGAGTGAGTGATAGTAGAGAAGAGGGAGAGTAACCTTTTTTCTCGATCACTGAAGAATAGAGACAGAGAGTCTCAAGCATTGTGGTCTAGCTCGGGGATGGCTAGTGGTAAATCCATTCGGAATCGCTGAGCCTACGGTTGGGTGGAAACGAGCACCCCTTTCAACAATTGCATCACACCTGGTGTTTTTCTGATAAGTGTTATCTCTTGTATCTTGAAATTTATATTCTGATATGAATGTTCATGTTTTGTGCAATTATGAATGTTTTCAGTATAAGAACGTCTGTATGGTGTTTTTGACCAGAAATGGTGGTTACTTGCTTATACTAGAATGACTACATTCGGCCTATGCAGACATAAATAAATATATATATTGAATTAACTCAGAATTCAAGTCTGTTCTTGGGACAATTATTCCCTTATTTGTATTACATGATGCCCTCGATAGTTTTCCTCACAGGGGCGCCCTTTCGAGATCGCTACCTTACTTTCCAAAAGACCTTACAGTCTGGTCTTCAAACCTGGTGAAAATTGCCTCAGGTCCCGAAGGAGGATTTTATGGTTTAAGTCTTAAAACCTTGCATGAAAGGGAGTGGCTCTCTTAGTCAATGATATTTCAGCATTTTGGTACTCGGAATGCCCAAGGGCGAGTTCCCTTGCACTCGCAAGTTCTGAAACCCTAACTTACGAAATCCTGATATATTAGTGTGATAGTAAGTTAAGATATTTTGGTGTTTTAGCACCCATACCATCTAGGTGTGAGTTCTCTTGTACTCACGAGTCCCGAAATCCTGAAATGATAGCATGTGGATGAGTTAGGACCTTTTGGTGGTTCGGTACCCAGGATACCCTCCCTCTTGCTAAATGCACGAACAAGATCCTTTCGGAGGATCTGCAGTCTGTTATGACCATAAAATTGAATGAAGGAACACATGTGATAATTCCTCGACCCCTTTTAAACTTTCGCAAGTAACAAAGAAATCAGGACCATCGATCCCAAGACCCATGGGAGGCCATGTACCGTCCAGCTGTAGAGTACCCATGGCGGCCGGTAAGCGTTTCAGCATTTTGGCACCCCAAATTTATGGGGCATGGACAAGGTAAGGATGTTTCGGTATTTCGGCACCCGGGATACCTAGAGGCAAGTCCATTCTACATGCCAGCCCCGAAATCCCGATGGGTGAAATCCTGAAAGGACAATACATGGATATGTTACGATATTTTGACATTTCAAAAATCGAAATACTCAAGGGCGTATTCCCTGGTACTTGCAAGTCCTGAAATCCCGATGGGTGAAATCCCGAAAGGAGAAGTGTCAAAATGAGCTTAGAAATGAATATCGGTTTCGGAGTTTTGGCTCCCGGGAAACCTAAGTGCAAGACCTCCTGTCTGCGCATATCCTGAAAATCCTGACATGTGAAACCCCGAAATAATAATAGCATGGATGAGATAGGGTGCTTTGGTATTTTGACACCCGGGATACCTAACGGTAAGTTTTCTTGTACTCGCAAGTCCCGAAACCCCGACTTGGGAACTCTCAAAATGAACTTAGCCTCATATATATATATATATCGACGTTTTGAAACTTCGGCCCCCGAAAAACTCATATGCGAGACCTCTTGTCATCGCATATCGCGAAATCCCGAAGTATGAAACCCCGAAATGGTCTAGTGTGGTAAGCCTTGGTGTTTTGATGTTTCGACACCCAGGATACCTAAGGGTAAGATCATCTTGTATAGTGTGACTAGAATTTAATGTTTTGGTGTTTCAGCACTCGAGATATCTGGAGGCAAGTCTCTTGTCTTCGCGTAACCCGGAATCCGGATAGGCGAAGTCTCGAAATGGATTAGTACACATGGTTTTGGTGCTTCGGCATTTCAGTACCCAGGATCTAAGGTCAGTTTTTCCTCATGTTCGCTAGACACGAAATTCTGATGGATGAAACCCCAAAATGAACAAGGGAATATATGCACCGAGATTTCCCTAATTGCTAAAACCGACAAGAACCTCCCCAATAGGGCTTGTGGTCATAGTTGCAGATCATATGAGTGTAGTTAAGGGGTAGCAGGGTCTGTATCAGACCCCGTAGGGATTTGGGAAATTCTGTTCCTCGATGAAAAGAAGGAAATAAAACCAAAAAATTTCGATTTCCTTAGTGGGTATGTTACATGATGGCTTCTGCCCAATACTTTAGACTTAATCCCTTAGATTGGATCATACAATTAGCCATTTCGTTTAATGTGTAGTTCTTTCTCTTAGCAACACCATTTTGTTGTGGTGTATATGGAACAGTGTGTTGCATTTGGATTCTCTATGTAGTGCAGTAAGTTGTAAAATTATTGTTCACATATTCGCCTCCATTATCTATTCTTAACCTTTGAATTTGATGTCTAGATTGCTTTTCTACAAGAGCCTTGTAGGCCAAAAACTTGTCAAAAACCTCGCTCTTAAGTTTTAAAAAGTAAACCCAAGTACGTCTGGAAAAGTCATCAATGAAAGTTAAGAAATACTTGCACCCAGAAAAAGAAGGAGAAGAAAGTGGACCACACAAATCACTGTGAACAAGATGCAAAGGACCCAAGGCATGCTAAGAGGCACATTTTTCAAAATTGTCCCGATGATGTTTGTCGAGAATACAACCGGCACAAACACCATCTATGCATGAAACAAGAGGAAGACCAGTCACCATCTGTTGATTACATAGTTGCTGCAATGAGCGATAGTTTAGGTGACCAAACCGCTCATGCCAAAGTTTGTTCAAGTCATCACTATGAGCAAAAAAAACTAATGAAAAAGATGATGACCCAAAGTTGTCAAACATGTACAACCTAGTAATATCATCAGCAATTCCAGTTGCAAAAACATACTTAGGATCTTTTAGATCCTTGATTACAACTTGGCGAGGTGAAAACTCTACGGTTTTACCTTCACCTGAATGAGTGATTTGATATACTGATAGAAGGTTACAAGAAAGACTCGGAACACATAATACATCATTGAAATGGCCATTTTCTACTTGAACTGTTCTAGATCTTTCAACACTAAGAGATCTATCATCACCAACAAATATTTTCTTGGTGTTACATTCATTTAGAGTAGAAAATATGTCTCTATCCCTAGTCATATGATAAGATGCTCCAGAATCAATGAGCCACTTATCAGAAATAGAAGTAGAAGGTGTATTGAAGGAGAAACCAGAATAAAAAAGTGCATGTCCATGAGAAGAATAAGAAGTAGTAGAATCAATACTAATGTTGTGCTTCTTCATTGTTGCTTCTAAAGCTGCCATCTTCTTGAAACATTTGGACTCATCATGACCATCTTTATCAAAAAACTTGCAATGTCTGTCAGTCTTCTTATTTTTATATTTTGCTCCTTTGTCTCCATTTGGAGCAAAAGTTGTCTGAGTGGGTTTGGGACCCTTATATTGCTTGTTGTTGTGGCGAGGATGTTGCTTCTTGGGATTCTTGGGTTTATCTTTCTGTTGGGAAAATAAGGCTTTGTTGGAGGTACCTGCAGTGTTGATCACTCAAAGTTGTACAAGCTTATCTTCCTTTCTAATCAAGGCAGCACAAAAGGACTGAAGAGTGGGATTTTTCATAAGCTTTCCCTAGAGCCTCTCTCGTGGCATAAAAGGTAAATACAAACACAGAATATGCACTACCTAGCTTAGAAAGAATAAAATAGATGCAACGCTCTTCCTCCATTTTTATCTTACATTCTTCACATAAAATTATGAGTGTTTTAAACCTAGATAGATAGTCTCCAAGGAAAGAAAAATCACTTGGACTCAAGGTCAGTACTTGATTTTCTAATTGTTGTGCTCGAATAATATTGAGTTTACCAAACACATATTCAATCTTTTCTCAAACTTCTTCGAGGTCATCAATTTCTTGAAGGTGGTATCTTAAATCAAGAGAGATGGACATTCCAATTAGTCCACGTGCTTCGTCACTCCTATTAGCCCATTTGGCTTTCTTATCATCATCAGTGGGTTATTTTTCCTTTCCCAAGGTAATCCGGTACAAGCCTTTACTTCTTAATAAATCTTCCATATGAGATTTCCATTGGAAATAGTTGTTGTTGGTAAGAAAAACATTACTTGTAGAAGCCATATTAAATATTCAGATAATATGGATTTAAAAACTGAAACTGATGATCTAGATGGAAAGAGCTCGAAAAGTTATGCGGTTTTAAAAAAAAACG
Organism: Picea mariana; assembly: GCA_032191745.1. Taxonomy (NCBI): domain Eukaryota; kingdom Viridiplantae; phylum Streptophyta; class Pinopsida; order Pinales; family Pinaceae; genus Picea; species Picea mariana. The sequence goes on from JASDQU010947127.1 coordinate 26,558, forward strand.
GCATTGAAAACAAACTTCGGATGTGAGAGTTATTCCCTTTTAAAATAAGGCATAAACGGTAACCAAATGACCACGTGATAGTGTGAGTTGCTTTATGAAGTGACTCACTTTTATAAAGAGAAGTGGGGATCACTTTTACAATGAATTTACTTTATAACAGAAAAGTTGCATGCAAAATAAACAAGGGTTGCATGGCAGCTTAGTCCCTGCCAAGTAAATTTGGAAATGGAGTGAACCTAGATGGAATCATTGAACTAGTTAGAGTGTCCCAACAATTGTCAATTTACTATAAAATCATTGTCAATTTGCTATAATTATTATTTGTCTTTATTAAAAAAATATTCAAAATCATTATTAAAAGGGATATATATATATATATATATATATATATAAGTTGTCTATATCATTTTGTTTTTCATCTTTAACTATATTTTTACTAATTTATTTTCATTTAAAAAGAAATTCAAAATTACTATTAAAAAGAAATTACACATATGTCATCATACATAATTATATGTATATCATTTTGTATTAATCTAGTAGTACACTTTGTATTAATTATAAGAGAAAAACATAAATGCAATAATAATGAAATAAATGGATAGTAATAATGAGAGAACACATGGCATTTTTATTTATTTTTTCTTAATTTTTAATATAAAAGGTACTAGGTACTTATAACCAAGTTTATTGAAATACAATAATAATGAAATAAATGGATAGTAATAATGAGAGAACACGTGGCATTTTTACATTTTTTCTTAATTTTTTATATAAAATGTACTAGGTACTTATAACCAAGTTTATTGATTATGTAATTAATTTCAAATATTGAAATACGTGAAGGCAACAATAACACTTGGAATATATCAACCAATGAAAAATGAGAAAAACAAATATTTTTATTATATCAAAAAATATATATTTGTTTTATTAAGTTAAACATTACACTACACACATGAATTTAAAATACAAGGCAAATTAATGTCAAATCAATAGCAAACTCATTGCTATATTCCCTTGGCAGGGACTAATAACTCAAATAAAATATTAAAAAACTCAACACCTCTTACTTAATAAGGCAACTTTTAACCAAATGATCTAGCAAAACATATTGTAATGTTCAGAAGGAGGATTGGGGATGTTGTTGTTGTTTTTATTGTGGAAGACAACCTTGGAGAGAGTGCTAAAAAAAAACTATTTTCACACAAGAAACAATTTCGCTTCTCAATGACAACAAGGGCTAGATCTCGGTTAGATTACCTGGAAGATGCACATTTTCCTATATGTTTTTTATTTGACGAGATCGCATAGGGTGTGGGGAAAATAGCATACGCAAACCTAAAAGAGCAGAAACCCATAAATAAATAATACAAAACCAAAATAAAACCAAAATACTACTCTGCAAAAATTTAAAAAAATGTGTATTCAAGCTTTATACCTCTAGATCTGACTGTAATGGTCTTATCTTGGGCAAACGAAAACCTTTTTTAGTGAAACGAAAAGTGTTCCTAAATTAAATGTGTGCTCCGGATGCAATGGAACAGTCCTCTCAGCCCATAAATGTACGTAAATGATAGAAAATGGAGATGAGACAACTCGGCTTCACAATCTCAATCTACAACAGGAGTGGTTCTTCAAACAGGCTCTGATACCATGTTCAAAAACACAGGTATTCCAACAGAGGACGAACACCTTCAGTAACCAATCACATAACCATATCAAAGATCAACACACCGATGTTTTCATATGGCTAAACCCCTACAGGGAACCACGGCCCCAACCAATGCAACCACTTGGAGCGGTTTATTAATGCAAAAGAAAAGGATTACAGAGAGATTTTCTCACAATCGATCATCGGCAAATGACCCTCCATGCTCTTTAAATATAGATCATGGACCAATCGGGTGCTAAGCCATGGATCAATGGTTGTTAAGATCAAGGAGAGTATGAACCATCGGATCACTCTATGTCAGGAACATATCGTGACCGTCGGATTTCCTAACTACAAATGTATATTAATGCATACTAAAGAAACACATTTTTACATAACGACACATTAGACCAAGTAGATCTTAACTAACTCCTAAGTGCCTAAATATCCTAACAATGTATACCTCCTTAGCACGGAGGGGTTTCCCTTGTCCCACAAACAAGGGGGTCTCATACACCAATTTGGTGGTCATGACCTTATTATTATTATTATTATTATTATATATAGTCAAATTGGTGTATGAGACCCCCTTGTTGTTGGGACAATGGACCCCCTCCGCACATTAATTTGAGTGCTAAAGTCTATGGAGGTGTACATACCCTACCCCCCTTTGGACTTGACCTGTGACCTTCGAGGAGGAAACACATGTTCTTAACCATATAAATAAACATTATTTTTTCCTGGAGAAATATATTTGAATTTTCATACTAATAATAGGGAGCTAGAAAAATGAGTTATCTTCTTTATTCAATGGAAACCTACTATTCATATGAACACACACGCATTAATAATGTGCATGCATCATTGTTGCATAAAATAAAAACCATGTAAAACTCCCTCACCATGACATGTTTCAAAATGAAATATGTAGTACTAAAAACTTGTTTTAGGGGTAGATGACTTATTTTCTCCTTTTGAACATAATCAAGGCCTCTAGACCCATCCCCTTAGCACAAAACCACCTAATGACACTTGGAATACCACTTGAAGGTGAAATCCCCACAAAGGGAGCATTGTAATGGTTGTAGGCCTTCTTCATGGTGTTTGAGGCTTAAAATGTGTATTTTCCTATGTAAGTCCCTTATTTTCCTTTTTTACCATGGTGTAGGCTCTTAAACCCATCTTTATTTCCCAAAATCAATTAATGGTGGCCATATCCCACTTAGAAGCCAAAGATCACATAGAACGGTCCTATGTGGTGTTTCAATGCATCTTCCATGATGCTTGAGTTTGAGAAGATTTGTTCAATATCGAGGGCCCTTTCTATCCTTCCCTAACCATTTTCAAGACACAAAGACCCATCAATTTTACTGAAAACATCATAATGTCCTCTAGCATACCATTCATAGTCGAAATATCCCCAAGAGAGACAATGTTTATATATCATATGTGTTTTTCATGATAATATAGCATAAGAAGCATCATTTAGAGCACAAGGACATCATTTTCCTCCATTGACCTTGATTGGACCTTGAGACCCATTCCTGGTTCACAACTAACCTAATCATGGTGCCCATAACACCTTTGGAGGCAATTGATAACCAATGGAGATGAAATTTGGTTGTTCGAGGACTCCTCCATGGTGCTTGAGCCTAAGATGCAAGATATAGAGTTTGAGGCCCTTGTTTCCCTCCATTGACTATGGCCAGGGACATGAAACACATCCATGATGCTCAAGAGTTCATAATGGCACCCATATTTAACTCGAGCGAAAAAAGTTCCCTAGAGAGGGCCAATGTCATAGTTTATAGGTGTTGTTCATAGTGGTTGAGATTTAGAGGTCTAATTACTGATTAAGATCCATACTTACCTAAAGTGTAGAAACATTAGCAAATCTTACTAATTCCTAAAATGTCGACCATAAAATTTTGGGACATATTTTTGTAAAAATATTCAAATTTCTACGGATTTTATATAGTTTCTAGGAAATTTTGGAAAATTTTAGAGTAAAATACTTTTATGATATAAACATTGGGCAAATGATTCTCAAAAAAATATAAATTGGCGAATCTTATTTTGGAAAAAGATTGTGAAATTAACCCATGGGAAAAAATTATCCCCTAAAATTTCCCATGTTCATAGCCTTTGCATCCCACTTGGAGGGGAAAGACCCCCTCCAAAGATATTGTATTGATTCAAGAACTTGTTCAAAGTTCATCCCTACAACCCATCCATGGTCTTGTGTGGTGGTTTGACAATGTGCTCATGGTGATTAAGCTTGAGAAGTTATGTTTATGGCCTAAGGTTGTTATGTCCATCCTATAAACATGGTCAAGGGCTTAATGTTGTTGTTTCCTTAGTATAACCATGGTAAAGGCCTTGAGACATATTCGTGTTGCACAAAACATCTTAATGTCACCCATATCTTTTTCCTAGGCCAAGGAACTCCTAGTGGGGGATTGTGTCATAATTTTTAGGCATTGTTGATGACTCTTGATCTTAAGAGGGTTTAATTAGGGCTTGAGGCCCATATTTCCCCCTTTGAACATGTTTAGACATCAAGACCAATTTCAAGTGCACAAAAAATACTCATGGCATGTATATCCCACTTAAAGGCCTATAGAGAACTACTACAAAAGACTCACGTGTTGTTACAAGGACTCGTTCAAGTCTCTTGAGCCCAAGAAGATTTATAATTATCTCGTGGTTCTTTTTTTTCATCTTTGATGATCTATAAATTATTGTGGATATTTCTCTAGAACATTTCATCACAACAGATTTTATAATATTCTATAATTTATTTCTATGTAGTGTTTTACTTTATATTTTAAATTTAATATTACTAGCTTAGCATACAAATATTGAAATAAAAAGAAACCAAAATTAAAGAAACTAAGCAAATAACACTCCATCCACATAATGAAAACAGTATGGACCCTAGGAAAACTCAATATGGGAAAAACCTACCTAGAAGCTAAAGCCTATGCATTAGTCTTTTCTTCATAGTTATGAAATTTGAAAATACAAATAAAGTGCACTCATTATGGAGTTGTCATGAACACTATGGCCAGTATGGTTGTTGTAGTATCTATCACTTCCTCTATGTTGCTTCAATATCCCACTCCTAAATTCTCTATTCACCCTATGGAATATTAAAGCATACAATCTCTCATAGTTGGTTGTTATGTCATGGAGTGGTGCAACCACAATTGAAATTGATGCTATGAACATTTGCAGGTACTATGTTTCCCCAGAAAGCTCCAAACCTTAGTGGCATTAGTATTAGTTGGCCACTTGAGGATGGCCTCCATTTTTTTGGGATCTATATTGAGTTCCCCTCCACCAATCATATACCTCAAATACATCAATGATTGTTGAGAAAAATCACATTTCTTAAGGTTTTCTAGTCGTTGATGCTTTTTCAAAGTCTCTTACACATGCACAAGATGTGAGATAGGTTCTTCCCAAGTATAGATATAAATTGATATATCATCTAAGTACACTATCACAAATTAATTTATAAGAATTACATAAACCAAAAGGATTTACCTACCATTCATATAGACCTTGCCTTGTCTAAAACGTGGTCTTCCAAGTGTCTTATTCTTTAACTTGTACTTGGTGGTATCTTGATTTGATATCCAACTTGGTGAAGTACTTGGCATGCTACAATTGATCTAGCAATTCTAAGTAGAGGGTATCAATTATTGAGGGTGATGTTATTCAAAGCTCTATAGTCAATATACATTCTCCAAGTCTCATCCTTCTTATGTACCGTGATGCTAGATGACCCACAAGGTGCAGTGTTTTGTCAAATTACTCCTTTCTCCAATAGCTATTGCAATTGTATCTTCACTTCATCTACTTCCAAGATGCATTGTTTGTATAGAACAATGTTTGGAAATAGGGAATTAGGAACAAATTAAATATATGACAAAGGAACAAATTTAGCATGCAAGCAACTCAAGAAAATTTTTGCATCTTCTATATATGAAATTATGATTATAAATTTAATTTTTTTTTAAATTAAAAAATTATAATGATCAATTAAATATATGACAAAGAACAAATTTATCAACACACCCAAAGTTTTCACACCTTTAGTATATGTAATTTTAATTAAAAATTACAATAATCAATTCAACATATGACCAAGAACAAATTTATGATGCCAACAACTCACCCAAGTTCTCATGCCTTTAGTATATGAAATTTTGATTATTAAAAAAAGAAAAAAAAAATAAATAATATATATATATATATATATATAGATAGATATATATTATGAAAAAATAAAAAAATTTAATTAACAATCAAATATATGCCGAAGAACAAATTTAACATGCTAACAATGCACGGGAGTTTTCACAAACGTATCTTGAAGCTCCCTTTACATAGAAGTCTCACTTTTCTTTTTCTTTGCTTAAGTGCAAATAATAATTCAAGCTCACAAACATACAATACAATAATTACACCAAAGGTGTTTATTAAGGGGAGGTTCTTTCTGGGATTTTCATCATCTGTCTTTATCCAATTAAGGACTGCCACATGTTTGTCTCTGATTGTCCATTTAAGAACTACCACTTGTTTGTATGTCGTCTTAGAGTTTTCTTTATAGGCTTTCGTCTTCTACCAGTTCCCGACATGTTTGTCTCTAGTCTCTGGGTTTTCTTTATAATCTTTTGTAGTCTGCATGTTCCCTATTAAAATGGTTTGAATGGTCTAGATTGTGTCTGGCCTCTGAGGTTATTTTTCCATCGTCCGATACCAATGATATGTTTATACCATTTTGAAAAGAATAACTTAGGCTTTCCATGAACGCCGATTTAAATAACTTAGGCTTTCCACAAAAAATCTCAGGTTTAAT
>JASDQU010947128.1:5756-16113 GCA_032191745.1 Picea mariana
CTGTTTTTAGATTTTAGTGTATCATTCAAATTATTTTAAATCAAAGGGTATCAAGCCAAGCAATAATCTTGTTATCTAATACTTTAGCCTATATTGTATTTTGAATGACGTTACCTTGGTTTACTTTAATAGTCTTTCATAACATGTGTATTGAGAAAGCTCACCTCTACCTTTTCTTTTCACTTTCTTTGTGCATTATGAGGCTAATGTTAGGTATCACCTGTTTCATGCCGATTTATTCCTAACACCGCCTTGCGACTTACTCTTCCTGCTATATTTGCAAGCTGCTGAATCCTGAAAAAAGCAAACACCAACTTTATTAGGAATATGCCTAAAAATTATGAACAGAAGAAAACAGAAAGTCAAAAGGGTAATGTTTTAAATACAAGTGCATGTATGTACACAATATATATATATATATATATATATATATATATATATATATATATTGGGCAACTGTTATGTCATGTAATGTTTCAGATATCGCCCATTGACAGGTGCGCTGAGGACTTCTCCGTCGATGTTTTCCAGCAGAAAGAAATTTTTTCCTTCCGGAGCCGAGACTCTAAATGGTCCATACCAGAGGTGATCAAATTTAGCATGCTTCGTGGCTTCCTCTTTCCTTCCATCCCATTTTATTACTAAGTCACCTGGAAGGAATTCCCGGTCCTTTGCCTTGCGATCGAACAATGCTTTCATCTCCTCCTGGTACTTCTACATTTTTTCTTCGACCTCAACTCTATGTTGCTGAACCTCGATTAGCTGGTTAATTCTCCTGGTTACATGATTGGGTTCTTCATTTTGATCTTGCCATAGCTTCATCACTGGCAGTGCCAGGTTTATAGGTAGTACCGCCTCTGTCCCATAGACCATTTGAAATGGTGAAATGCCGATAGATCTTTTAGTGCTGATGCGGTTCGTCCATAGTGCCTATTTCAAGTGAACATGCCAAGACCTTTTATTTTCATCCAGTACTTTCTTGATTATGTTCACCAGGCTCTTGTTAGATGATTCGGCCAATCCGTTCCCCTGGGGGTAATATGCAGTAAGATGGCTGAGAACGATATTATACTTCTGGCAGAAGCTGATCATAGCCATAGATTTGAAAGTCTGGGCGTTATCGGTGACTATCTTTCGGGGACACCCGAATCTTGCTAAGATGTTATCCTCCAAGAAATCGATCACCACCGAGTCTGTTGCCCTTTTGGTTGGAATGGCTTCCACCCACTTGGTAAAATAATCCGTAGTTGTTAGGATCCACTTATGCTGAGCACTGGAATGAGGATTAATTTCTCCTATGAAGTCTATACCCCATTGTTGAAATGGAGCTTCGGCTTTGACTGGAACGAGTGGCAGAGCGGGGAGTTTTTGTTTACCGACGAATATTTGACGAGGGTTGCACGCACGTACTTTGGCATTGACGTCCGAAAATAGTTTTGGCCAATAGTATCCGGCCCTCAAGATCTTGTAGGCTGTGGCTGTCCATGCATGGTGTCCTCCACAGACTCCTTCATGAAATTCCTCTATAACCCGTGGAGTTTCCGGCTCAACCAAACAGACTAGCAGGAACCCGAGTGGATCCTTCCAATATAGCTGGTTTTCAGTGATGCAATATTTTACAGCGTGGAGTTTTAAAGTTCTACATTTGGCTGGTGATAACCCATCTGGGCATTTCAGGTTTAACAAGTAGAACACTATGTTTTTATACCAGTCTGACAATATGAACTTTTCCTCGATTTTGCCTGGATCTGTCTAGTCATCTGGCTCGTGTGGGTGTGTGTCTCTGTCTTCTTCTTGGAGGCAATTAATATCAAGAGCTCTAAGATTCGACTCAACCAAGAGTTTGGCCAGACCCTGCCCCTTTATCAATTTAGTTGGCTTGACTTCCAGATCGAATTCTTGTATTTTGGTGAGCCATCGCCCTCGTTTTCCGTCGCTGTCCGGCTATACCAATATGTCTTTTACAGAACTGGTGGGCACATACGCGATTATTTTTGAATGTAGCACATAGGTCCTAAATGCTTTCAATGCTTTTACCATTGTGTATGCTTGTTTTTCCATTATGTAATATTTCAGTTCTGCATCTCTGAGACTTTTGCTAAAAAACGCTATCAGCTGCTCGAATCCCTCTTCATTTTTTTTCAAGAGTACCGCTGCAATGGTATGTTCGGAAGCAAAAGAGAAGATGAGAAAATCTTTCAGATAATCCGGACTTGCTAACACAAGTGCCTCTCTTATGACTTTTTTAATATGCGCAAATGACGCCCTGGCCTCGGTGGTCCAGTTTACCCCACTATCCTTCTTCAACATTCCTGTAATCAGTTTGACAATTTCATCAAAATTGGGAATGAATCTTCGTAGAAAATTTATTTTTCCTAAGAATGATTGAATTTCTTTTATATTTCTAGGGATAGAAATAGTATCTATCGCCTCAATCCTCTTAGGATCGATCCTGATTCCCTCCTTAGACACGACATGGCCCAGAAGCTTACCTTCCCGCATAGAAAAATGTGATTTCTTTGGATTCAGGGATAGACCAAACCTGCGGCACTTTTCGAATGTCTGTCTCAGATGCATCAAATGTTCTTCGTCAGTTTTAGACAAAACCGTCAGATCATCAAGGTAAATGACTATGAACTTGTCCCTTTCTCCCACGAAAGCGATGTCCATAGCTCACTGGAAAGTGCCCTCTGCATTCATCAAACCAAAAGGCATTTTGTCATACATGAAAGTACCCCAGGGCGTGGTGAAAGCAGTTTTTTCCCTGTCTAGTTCATTCATAGCGATCTGATTATAACCAGAGAAACCATCTATCATAGACATTCGATTAGCTCCAACAACCTTTTCCAAAACATGGTCCATCTTAGGCAGCGGGTAATTATCTTTGAGTGATGACTTGTTTAAGTTTCAGAAATCCACACAGAGTCGGATTTCCCCATTCTTTTTCTTGACTGGGACTAGGTTAGCTACCCAGTTTGAGTATCTCAGAGGCACGATTATTTTTGCGTCCAAGAGTTTTTTAACTTCCTTTTCTATCACGGGTAAAAGAATGGGGTTAATTTGCCTAAGCTTTTGCCTAAACAGTTTGACCCCAGGCTTCAAGGGTATCTTTTGATCAATAATGGAAGTGTCGTGCATTTTCAATTCATCATAGGACCAGGCGAAAACATCTTTGTATTGTCTGAGTAAGTCTTTATACTTATCTTTCGCTTTGGGAGAGAGGAATTTCGATATCTTTACCATCCGGGGCTCCTTTTCGGTTCCTAAATCACAGTCCTTGACTTCTTTTGGTTGGGGCTGCAAAGTGGACTTTACCGGTACATCGTTCTGATCAAAAAGTCTTTCCAAAGGAATCAATCCTTTGGGGATCTGATTGCTTTTAAGGACTAGCATACGATGATCTGCAATTTTTTCTCGGAAGATTTCAGGTTCCTCTCCTTCTTGCATGATCCACATCGAGTCGTTCTGATTCTCTTGGTCAGCATGAGTTTTAGAGAATTTGCCTACTGCTGTAAGGAATTTCTTAATTTGTTCGTCATCTTCAAAGACTTGCCAGTGTCAGATGTTATCAGGTATGGAGGGTTTGTATCTGATTTCAATATGATATTTCAGTTTGAAGGTCGTGGGAGGAGAGAAGGTTGAAGCTGCCTTTGCCAATGCATCAGCATGCAGATTCTCTGCGCGAGGGATAAAATAGATATTCACAGATGAGAAAAAATTTTCCATGAGATCCCAAGTACAATTTCTATACACTCTTAGTCTGGGATGCCTGGCCATGTACTCTCGGTTTACCTGTTTTACTATTAATTCAGCATCACCATACACCTCCAAGTTTTTTATATTTAGCTTTTTGGCAGCTTCTAATCCTAAGATCAATGCCTCATACTCACACACATTATTGGTGTAGTCTATTTCCCAATGTAAACGGTAAGAGAAAAGAACAATGAACTTACCTTCAGGTGCCACCAAAATCACTCCAGCGCCTGCCCCTTCAATAGACGAAGCACCGTCAAAATACATTTTCCAAACGCCAGTACTACATAGCTCTTCTGTTATGAGGTTTGCCTCTTCTTGTTTTGTATCGATTTCTTCTAGGCAACCGTCGAGAAAATCATCAAAAGATAGGATGCAATTTCCCAAATCTTGGTCTGCAATGTAAATAGGGAAATTATGGGGGTTTTGAGGATCACTGACCATATATGCTAATCTTGTTTCCCTGTATAAACGAGTAAACTGACCACCAAACACAGGGATCGTGGCATAAGTCATGTCTAACTAAAGAGAACCCCCCAATTTGGCTCCCCATGACCTAGATAACAACATACCATAGTTAGGGGGGATATCGGCGATAACCACGTCCATCAGGATACTCTTAACAGGGACCTGTGCCAGGGTAACCACCAGATACTTTATCATTCCCATGCATTTAACCTTCTTCGAATCAAAAGAGTATAGATTCCCATAAGGTCTTGTGATCTGGAGACCTAGCTTCTCCATTATAATTTTGGGCATAACATTATGAGAAGCTCCGGAGTCTAACATACAATTATGCAACAACTGGTCATGTATGTTCAGGGTGATATAAAAAGGAGCGATGTTGTCTTTAGACCCTTCGAAATGGGGACCAAAAGTGATGTTTGGCCTATCATCTTCCAAGTTTATGACATCGGACTGGATTTCTTGCTTAAAGACACCTATCATTTTGGTAATTTGTTTGCGATAAACGGGGTTTTTCGCTAATTCCACCAAAGGGATCGGTATCTTAATTTTGTTTAACTCATTTTCAAAATTAAAAGCTCCGCTCATCTTGTCTGTTTCCCTGGTGGAGATTTCCTAAATTTTTCTTCCTGAATTACTTGTCTGGACAGATTTATCATTCATGATCCTAGATGAAGACGTAGCGTTACTTTCGTGTGCAGTTTCCTGAGTTTGACTTCCAACTTTTTCTGCCTCGGAGTCTTGAGTGTCTACTCTCCTGGTTTTGTTGCTTGGTAGTGGGACCTCGTCTGAAGGAGGCTCATAAGTTTGGCCTCTTTGAAGGATTTTTTGGGTTGAGTCACAGAGATGGGCTTATTTTTAGACCTTAGGTTGTATTTTGGCTGGAAATCAGCCATCATTACCTCAGTTTCTGATTTAGAGTCACAGATCTCGATGTGATCACCCTCCTCACTCTCATTTGACTGCTTTGGAGTGTGTAAGGACTTTTCATAGTCTTCGCGATTCAGGTATGGTTGACTACAGTCATCACTTAACTTTGTGACGTCGTTATATGAATCTTCGTAGTCTTGAAAATCGTTTTCTCCTATAAAAATTTTAGTCTTTAGAGCTTGTATCCTTTGATCCTCATTTTTTATTTGTTTTTGTTGATTAGGAGGGTTTTGATTTCTCCTGAAATCTTTTTTGGGATAAGAGTCGGCCTTGGCCTGTTCGAGTTCCATTCGGGATACTTTATTTGACAACTCCTTAATCACTCTAGCCATATCATCCACCCTATCGTCTGAGGATCTGTTGGACCCTGAAGGGCTTGCTTGTTCTCTAAAGTGCCTGGTCTCTCGATTTCCAGTCTCTACTCTAGCCTTAAGTTTACCTGAAGCCATCATATTTTATTCTATTTCTACTGCATCGTCCTGCATACGGTCCAAAGTGGCTCCCCTTCGTTCTCGCAAAAGTAGTGCGAAATCTGGCTCAAAAGCTCCGGCGAAAGTCACTTTGGCCGCGGGTGGAGAAGGTTTGACTTCAGCTGGGATTTTATTGTACAGTTTATTGAATATCTGGATGAATTCCAAGACTGTTTCCGAGTTCTTTTTCTTCAAAGACCCAAATTTGGTTAGATAATAGAGATGGTCTTTCCGCTCTCCCCATTGTCTGAAGAAAGCATCTTCCAAAGCGTCGTATGACAGGATAGAGGCTGCGGGTAGGCTTCGAAACCAAGTTCAGACCTGACCTTCAAAGGTTTGGAAAAGGAGTCTCGAATACACATCCTCGTGCTCTATACCGAAGATATCTGTGAATTGGTCGAAAAAATTTATATGCTCGGCCGCAGTTAGATCCCCCTCCCCGGTGAATTTTGGTAAGTTTTTTATGTAATTTTCTGGAAGATCGTGTAGGGGGATGGGAAATACTAATGGGGCATATTTGGCTGCGAATTTCGTGAAAACTCTTGGAGGGGGGCATTGACCTCCACCTCCACCTCCGCCTAGAGGGGGGCCTTGACCTCCACCTCCGCCTAGAGGGGGGCCTTGACCTCCACCTCCGCCTAGAGGGGGGCCTTGACCTCCACCTCCTCCTCCAATAAACCCTTCGTCTCCTCCTATAAACCCTCCACTTCCTCCTCCGGTAGCTGCCATTGTTGTTTGTGGAAAGTTATAAAGGGGATTTTCGAAAAATGAAAGGGAAACTTTATTTTCTTCGCTAAGAGGAGATTCTGAGCAGGAACGATAAGGAACGCGAGGAGTTGGTTCCTCGGACTTGCAAGAGACGGAGTCAGGAAAACCGACTGGTGTGAGAAACGAGTGTGTAACACACTCTTCAGGATTTGGAGAAGTCGGGAAATTTAACTGAAGATAAGATGGAGTTTCAAAAACCGACGAAACTTCAAGAGAGTCCTTTCCCCTCTATATCAAGGGGATTGTTGGATGAATCTCACTCCTAATTTGAAAGCGGGTAGGCGTTGAATGTTTAGCGTCAAAGCAATGACTGAGCAAGGTCAAGGGTTCGGAAGGATTCTCGGTCTTTAGTGATGGGATTTCAAGTTGGCAAACTGCAGCGGTTGGCTTAAAAGAGCCTCTCGCTCTTAGAATTTTTTCGGGATCAGTAACTGGCGTGAACTGCTCACCATCCGGGTTTTGTCTGGTATTCCTTTGACCGAATGCCAGTTTATTTCTTCATGGAGTTGCCAAGTGAAAGATAAAAAGCCTTAAAAGGTAGGTACCCTTTTTTCACTATCAAAAGGTAACACTTTCAATAAAAAACAATTTGTCGTTTTCCCAGAGAAAAAGATTTTGTAACTTCGGTCCCCGACAACGGCGCCAGAAAGATGTTGTTCCTAAGTCTGTACTTAAGGCTCGAAAGTACAGTGTCAAGGCATCCTAAAGTGGTTAGGATAGGGAGAAGGGAGGGAGTCAACCTTGGGAGAAAGAAACTAAGGGATATTTCTTCGTTGGGGTTCTCTGGCTTCGAATTGTTCCTGAATATTTATGTCTCGTTCAATGGCTGCCCATGGTTGTTCAAGTTTGACCCGATTAGTTGTTGTTTTAAGGATAGTGTTGAAAAGGTTTAGGGCGATGTGTGTCTGGTTCAATAATTTGGGTTCGATGTTAGGTTGAGTTGGTGTAGGGACTGTCATGGGGGAACATCAAAGATATAAAAGACTTTTAAGAAGGATTCAGTTCTGTCTCAGTTTGATCTTATAAAAGAGAACTGACAGTTGCAGAAATAACATATAGATGCAAATCTGAGGCTCGTTCCCGTAACTGTATCATATTTTTATAAAAGGGGTGAGATGAGAGAAAAACATTAAGCCATTTACAAAGTAAAGTTCCAACCAATGGAAAATTCATGGCATAAACGGGAGAGGAAAATATGTAAGAAAATAACCAATGTAACAAAGAATATTTGTAGAATTCTGAAACTGCAGATTGGTCTTACACAGCTGATAGCTGGTGCAGAGGAAAGACAATAAACAATTACAGAAAACTCAAATTCATTCGTTATAGTAGTGGTCATACTAAATTACAACGAAGCACATCAATTATGAATATGAATTGAAATGAAAAAAAATGAGATACAAGGAAGCAAACTTGTGATACAGAAGTGACGGAATTGAGAATCTCGGATCCGCTTGTATTAAATCTCAATGCACAAATTCTATTAAAAAACTCAAAAAGGGTCCAGCCTTGTTTATTTCTCTCTGGGGTATATTTATACAATTTCTACAAAGCAGGTAGAATCTCAATGGTCGCAAAAATTTCAGTTATGACAGAGGAGAGAGAAATCGCTCCATCTCCCCTATTCTGTCTTCATCTAGTGCCAGGTGCTCATCTTCGTGCGGCCCTGGTGTAGGCGATACATTTTTCCATGAGTTGAGATACGAGCTGTGAAGGTTCTGCTTGAAAGCTGGACTTGACGAAGTAACATTCTCGGGGTAACTGCTGCATCTTGTCCCCCATTTGTGCATCAATGATGTTGAGGGCACTTAGTTGCACGCTGGGCTGGATCAAGTGCTTGTCAACTCGAGCCATGTCCACCCTATCCATCTGAGAGATATCGGCTGAATCTCTCTCATCCTTCTCTTTCAGATCAAGCGAGATCTGTTCTAAATTCATTTGCATTAATGTTTCTACGTCGCCTCCACTGTCCATACCCAACAGCTCACCCTCTATAGAATTGAAGGCTTCTTCTAATAAATTGGTCACTTTTTGGGCCTGTTCCTTGCCCAGGGAAATGTTATGCTCCCAATCCTTCAACAGAATGTTACCTCTAGTTTGTTCTGGGAGGGAGAGTCAGGGAGAACCTGTCGAAACTCTGTTGTTCGTGGCTATCACCGCCTCCTGGAAGGCGACCCGAGCCGCTTCTGCATCTCTCTCTCTAACAGTCAGGTTCTCAGAAACCTGATGCATCAACAGATAATCCTCTCGGATTGTTCCCACTTTGGCGAGCAAACTCTATTGTGCAGAAGAGATCCTGCTCCGAATCTCGATCGCTCGGGATTTAAACCCCTCGACATCGATCACCCTGCTTTCAACGATCTCTACCTGAGCCTCCAGTTCTGCAATCATAGTCCTCTGTTGACCCGCCTGTATCCAACCGTCTCGGATCACTAGATGTGTTTGCTCCAGCTTGGCTTTGAGCATTTCTATTTCATTTTTATCAGCTAGTCGGGCCATTTCTATCTCCCCGCTCACCTGACCTTTAGCGTTTTCTGTGGCCGAAGCTACTCTGGCTTTGAGAGTCTTGATCAGGCGATTCTTCCTTTTGAGCTGGTTTTTTAACACTCTGACCGAAAATTGATTCGCCGATGCATACACTCCTAGCATTCCTGCAATCTCCGTGAAAAATTGCTCATTCTTTTTGTTCTTTCCATCAGTCATAACCTTGAACTTTTTAGCAGTCGATTTTCCCTCTTAGTAGAACTCCCTTTTCACCGCCGCTTTTCTCTTTTTATCAAAGAAGAACTCGTTTGGAGGAAGTTATTCTGCTCTGATAGGCCTCAGTTCCTCATTGAAAATCCATCCTTCTTCTATATTTCCTTACGTCGACTGCAAGGGGGTGACAGAAGTGATGGGTTCCCCGATTTGTTTCGCTGCCTTTCCTGGGGTGACGACCGGGTCCTGCTTCTTCGGAGGTTTAGGGGTCTTCGTCTCAGTTTTCGGATTCTGTGTCTTTGGCGGGTCCGGATTCTGTGCCTCTGCTTCAAGCTTCTTCGTTTGCTTCCCCTTGTCCTGGCTTTTTCCCGAGCCAGGAGTTGCATCTTTGGGGCCTTCATCATCCTTCGGTTCCGTCTCAGAAACACCCGGGCTCCCTCCTCGCAGTACAGCGGGAAGACAACTTCGTCTGTGCTCCTGAAATATCAATAAAGAGGTTGTGTCTTCGGGTGCTAAAGATTGGATCCGAGCTAGCACTTCCTCATAAGACATCGCCCCTCGGAAAATGT
This sequence comes from Picea mariana, assembly GCA_032191745.1. Taxonomy (NCBI): domain Eukaryota; kingdom Viridiplantae; phylum Streptophyta; class Pinopsida; order Pinales; family Pinaceae; genus Picea; species Picea mariana. Next base: position 15,409 of record JASDQU010947128.1, read on the forward strand.
CATCCGGGGGTGAAAAATCATGTTCAAACCTCTTTAGCCCACAGTTAGCTAAATGGTTGCTCACAATTTTCTGGGGATCATGTTTTTTATACTCGATGGAGACCAAACTCAGGTCTTCCAGGGCTGCAGCCTCAGCTTTGGCATGCCCGAAATCCAATAAAGAATAAGAATTTAGCCGAACGGGAAAAAACGGCCACACCTTCTTTGAAGATTCTTTGAGTTCTTTACTCACCCCGCCAATCACTGTTTGTCGGGCAATCTAGCGACAAGCCAGCTTGTCGGGGATGAACAGTGGTAGTGCAAGCAGGGGAATAGCAGCTCTGAACACTCTAAAGTAGGAGAACTCTGCCTCCACCTACCAGTCTGCTATACCATTCAGATTTGCAGCAATGATGTCCGAGATACGAGGTGGCGAGTGACCAAAAATGGCGATGTGCAGGGGCACCATCACCCAGTTGAAAATTTCGTAAATGAATTTGTCCGCTTTATTCTTCCACAGTTTGTCATGATACTCATGTACAGGTTTTTCTTGGACTGGATTCCAAGCCCAGCTCATCAAAGGGAATGGTTTCATGGAACATACCGCGTCCATAATATATGCAGACATGAAAAATGAGGACGGTCTCCCACTTGCCTTCTGCTCTCGATACTCTGTGACCCAGTTGGCCAAGCTGTCCAAGAGTAGCTTTGCCCAATTAAATGAGC
>JASDQU010947128.1:18729-33189 GCA_032191745.1 Picea mariana
ACTCCAAGAGAGTTCAAAACAGGAGATCATGTATATCTCAGAGTTAGACCCAGGAAGAGTTCTCTGAAAATGGGAGCTTGTGCCAAGTTGGCACCTCGGTATTGTGGACCCTTTGAGGTCCTAGATAGAGTGGGACCTGTAGCCTATAGGCTAGCACTACCTCCCACAATAAAAGCACATAATGTTTTCCATGTTTCATTATTGAAGAAATATGTACATGATGCTAACCATATAATTGACTAGTCTGTGATCAAGGTGGAACCGGAGGGATAATTTCTACCAGAACCTCAGTGCATACTGGACAGAAAGGAAACCCAGCTCCGGAACCGAACCATTGCACAGGTCAAGGTGCAGTGGAGACATTTTGGCCTAGATGAGGCTACATGGGAAATGGAGGATTCCACGAAACGGGCATATCTGATTTTGTTTACATCTGTACATCCATGTCAAGTTGACAAATAGAACATTGAGGACGATGTTCCTTTAAGGGGAAGGGAATTGTAACACCCTGTTTCCCCCAGTCTGTAAAAATAAATATACTGGCCAAGTATTGTGGCAAACTCAGAAATATGAATGTGTGATATGAATGGACCTTGTGAAAAAGGTCGATGAATGTAAATAATAATATAAATATATATATTGCAGAACTGTTGAGAGAGGGATGTGCTGAAAAAGATATCACGATGGCTAAAGAAAGGTGGTGGAAGGCACCTGGAAAGGTGGCGTTAACTTCCACTGAAACCAATACCGTATTTGGACTTCACTGGCCCGGAGAACCAAGAGAGGCTCGCTGGCCCCAAATTAAATGACTCGCCAAGTTGGTAGGTAAACGGATCCTCATGAGTAATGAGGGATGGGGGTTAACCACCCATCCATAGAGTCCTCAGACCTGACCACCACGAGGAAAATCGTGCCACACGCAACCTCACCGATAGGAAAAAAGGCAGGAAGAGTGGACGATCAGGGGTAGACGTGAGGGAAAGAAGAGGAGAGAACTCTGGAAAATACAGAGTGAGTGATAGCAGAGAAGAAGGAGAGTAACCTTCGTTCTCGGTCACTGGAAAATAGAGACACAGTCTCGCAGCATCGTGGTCTCAGCTCGGGGGTGGCTAGTGGTAAATCCATTGGGAGTCGCTAAGCCTACGGTTGGGTGGAAATGAGCACCCCTCTCAACGGTTGCATCAAAGCTGGTGTTTTTCTGATAAGTGTTGTATCTTGTATCTTGAATTGAATAATCTGGCATGTATGCTCGAGGTTGTGAAATTATGAATGGATTTTGTATAATAATGTCTGTGTGGTGGATTATGATCGGAAATAGTGGTTACTTTCATATAAATAGAATGACTCCACACGACTCACGTTTATATATATATATATGTATCCACTGAACTAACTTAGTTTGCGAGTCTGTGTTCGGGAAATTTATTCCCTTATTTGCCTCGGGTAAGGTTCCAGATAGACCTTCCCACAAGGGCACCCTTTTTGGGAAAGTCCCCTCACTTTCTAGAGCCGGGATAAACCCCTGGTATAAGACTGTCGTCTTAATACGCCCTCGAAACGACTCACTATCTAGTCACAGGAGTTAATAGCTTTAAGACCTCTAGAGATCTTCTAGTCGGGCTTTCAAATTTGGTGAACCTTACCAAGAACTTGAAGGAGGATTCGATAGTGTACATATTAGGAATCTGCACAAGAGAGAGAGTGGTTCTCGTAAGTTATGATGTTTCGGTCTTTCGACATCTGGGGTATCCAAGTGCGATTCCTCACATACTCGCAAGTCCCAAAACCTCGATTTGCAAAATCTCGAAATGGCAGTGTGTGGTCAAGTCTCGATTAACGGACGAAATCCTTTCGGAGGATCCAAGGTATGTAATGACCATTAGATTTGAGGAAGAGACGCAGACATTAATGCCACGACCCTTTTTACCCTTGCAAGAAAATAAGAAATCGGGACCGTAGACCCCATGATCCATGGAAGTACCTGGACCGTCCATCTATACAGTACATGTGGCTGCTGGTAAGCACTTCGGCATTTCAACACCCAGGAAACCAAAGAGTAATAACCCTTGTCTTTGCGAGTCACGGAATCCCGATCACTGAAACCCCGAAATAGCGTGAGGTGTGAATGAGGTTAAGGAAAGACAGGATTTGATCGTGACCGTTGATCATCCTGAAAAGATCACAACCGTTGATCTTGGTTGAAGGTTGTCGCCATCCATCGGAGGGATACATGGCTGCTGGTCAACATTTTAGCATCCGAGAAACCAGAGGGCCAGAAAACCTTGTCCCCGCAAATCACAAAATCCCGATATGCACTGTAGTGGAGAGGAGAAGTCCCTAAAGAATATGGACTGTCCATCAGAGGAGACGCGTGGTGAGCTATCATAATTTTGGGAAAGGTCCTGAAATCTCGTGGACTGTTAGATCCGCACTCTTAAGAGCCGTCGATCTCTTACACGAATTCCCATAATGGAATTCAGAGATTTGAATGACAAGGAGTCTTGGAGTCGTTGCATTTCGAATTCCCGAGTACTGAGACCTCGAAAGGAATCCATACCATTGGATCAGAGGAGGCTTATGGTCGCCGATCTTTCTTTTGAGGGAAACTTTGGAGACCTCAGAATTTTCAGGGATTTGAATGGGGAAAGGTAGAAGTCATGCATCGCAATTCCCCGAACCGCGAAAAGCTGATAAGCACTTGGCTGGCTTAAGCGCGTGGAAATGGAACAGGGTCACATGGACAAGACCCCAAGTGGGAAACTTGCCACTCGCTAGCCCTGTCGAGGTTCGGCATTTCACGGTTTCGAGCTTCGGGGTTTGCAGAGTCGAAAGACTCGATGTTCTTGTAGCACTGAGTCGCAAAGTACGAAAAGACGTCGTACTAGTTCGGCCCATAGTCGTGACCCATGATCTCATGGAGGTGGACATATGGGGAACTAGCTGACGCTAGGCCCTCGTAAGTATCTAGGGGATTTTGATCCTCGAGAAATCGACGAAAAATTTATTATGCCAGAGTGGATATGTGACAATTATACAGACTACTAGAACATAATTATGAATCTCTTGTACATGATGAAGTCAATCCTAGTGAACTTTGGCATAGAAGGTGTGCTCATCTTAACTATCAAGCATTACCTTTCCTTAAGAAAATGGTTGAAGGAATACCAAAAATACAATCTACACATGAAGGAATTTGTAGAGGATGTGCACTTGGTAAAAATGTTAAGAAGCCATTCTCAAGTAGCGATAATAGATCTAAGGAAATCCTAGATCTAACACATTCAAATGTTTTCGGTCTAATGCCAATCAAATATCTAGGAGGTTCTTTTTATTATGTAACCTTCATAGATGATTACTCAAGAAAGACTTGGTTATATCTCTTGAAGACAAAGGATGAATTTTTTAGCAAGTTTCAAGAATTCAAAGCAGAAATAGAAAACCTCACAAGTAAGAAAATCAAGTCTTTTAGAAGAGATAATGGAGGAGAATACACATCCAAGGAATTTGTTGCCTTTTGCAAATCAATAGGGATTAGGAGGGAGCCAATCGTTCCTCATAATCCTAAACAAAATGGTGTAGCAGAAAGGAATAATAGATCCATTGAGGAAACCGTGAAGGCACTAATGAATGATCAAGGCTTATCCATGTATTTGTGGGGAGAAGCAGCCATGACAACAATATATGTTCATAATAGAAGTCCCCATCGCATATTGAAGGATATGACTTCAGAAGAAGCCTTCTCAGGAAAGAAACCTAATGTGGAACACTTAAGAATCTTTGGGTGCCATGTTTACATTCATATTCCCAAGGATAAAAGGAAGAAACTAGAACCCTTAGGAAAGAAGGGCATATTTGTTGGATATAGTGAATCCTCCAAAGCCCACATAATCTATATTCCAGAACAACATAAGATTGAAGTTAGCAGAGATGTAACCTTCAATGAGAAGATGGATTTCAAGAAATCTATAGAAGAATCCATGGACGAAGAAGAATATGAAGAGACTAAAGAAGAAATCCCCTGTCTTCCATAAATTTAGAATGAAGAACCAGAACAAATTGATCATCTAATGCAACCATGTGAACCTAATGAATCAGTCATTGTACCCAAAAACAGAAAACGTACAACTTGGCTTGAAGCTACTCTACAAGAAGCAGAAAGACTCAAAGCTCCAAGTGGCACTTTCAGAGAAAGCAAGAAGCCAAAATATTCTCCAGCTATGCAGCATGTATGACAAAACTTATAAATGAAGAACCCACCACATTTGAAGAAGCAACTTAGAAGAAAAAATGGAAAGAATCCATGACCGAATAATACTAGTTTATCATGAAAAATGACCTGTGGGAAATCGTGCCTAGACCCAAGGAAAAATCATTGATAACTTCAAAATGGGTCTATAAGATCAAACATGCAGTAGACTGAAGCATGGAAAAATACAAGACAAGCTTCGTAGCTAGAGGGTTCTCCTAGAAGGAGGGAGAAGATTATGACGAAACCTTTTCTCATCTTGCCATATATACTTATATTAGAGCCATTATGTTTCTTGTTGCTTCCATGGGATGGAGTCTACATCAGATGAATGTAAAGACAAATTTTCTCAATGGATCAATTGAAGAAGAAGTGTACATTGAACAACCTCAAGGTTTTGAGGTACATCCCAAAGACACTCATGTTTGCAGATTAAAGAAATCCATGTATGGATTCCAGCAAGATATCCAAGATCTTGGTATGCTAGAATTGATAGTTACTTAGTAAGACTTGGTTTCTCTAAGAGTCATGCAAATCTAAATATCTACTACAAGGTTGTGAACAATGCATCTGTGATTCTACTATTGTATGTTGACGACTTATTCTTGACAGGTGCAAAGTCTCTCATCACCCAGTGTAAGAAGGAATTAGCTTCTAAGTTCGATATGAAAGATCTTGGTCTCATGCACTATTACCTGGGACTACAAGTATGGCAAGAACATGGTAAAATCTTCTTTGGACAAGGAAAGTATGTAGTGAAGATTCTTCAAAAAATTGGAATGATGGATTGAAAATCCATGGCTACTCCTATGACCACAGATATAAGAAAAGTAAGAGACTCAGATTCTGATCCAGTAGATCTGTCCCTATATCGGAAATTGATTGGGTTTTTTTATGTATCTAGTGAATACTAGACCTGATATTTGCTTTGCTATAAACACTTTAATCCAGTTCCAAGTGGAACCCATACATGAGCACTGGATAGTTGCAAAGCATGTTCTAAGATATATTCATGGGACACTAAACTATGGTTTAGGATAAACATCCTTCAATGATATACAACTTCATGGATTCACAGATTCAGATTGGGCAGGGAGTGCAGAAGACAGAAGGAGTACTTTAGGGATGTGTTTCAGTTTGGGATCTGTTATGATATCATGGGCCAGTAGGAAACAAAAAAAAATCGCACTTAGCACATTAAAGCATAATATATCACAACATGTGAGGCATGTACCGAAGTAGTATGGTCAAGGAAGCTGATTTTTGGATTATTTGATCAGGTACCAAATTCGACAGTAATACACTGTGACAATCAAAGATATATGAGGCTATCAGAACACCCAGTGTTTCATGACCGGTCGAAACATATTGAGATCAAATACTACTTTATTTGTGATAAATTCCAGGAAGGAGAAGTGGAACTCCAGTATATCTCCACTGATATTTTAACAAAACCTTTGTCCAGGATAAAGTTTGGGTACTTAAGGGACAAGATGGGGCTCATGGAGATAACTCCCTTAGTTTAAAGGGAAGATATGGATCCCCAGGATGGTAGGGAGCACTGATATATATTATTGATTCATGGGAAATCATTTTCCAGTTTGGAAAATGGTCCAGGTTGGGCAGTTCCTTTCCAATCTGGAAAGTGGTTTGAGATTTCTAACGTACAGACATTTTCCAATTTGGAAAATGTTCTAGATCGGATAGTCATTTTTGTAATGAAAATGGTTCAATATATTGTTGATGTACCATAGACAACGATTCCCCTTGTGTCTAGTGTGGGGGAATGGTCTAGGACAATCATTTTTCTTGGCAATCACTCTGAGTAGTGGTTAAGTAAAATGGTCTACCTCGTCGGGAAGTCATTCTTTCAAATTTCACAATTATGAGAAGTTTCAAAGAATGGTCCGTTTTGGAGTTTGGTGCAAGACAATAATTTCCTTAGGAAATGGTCCAGACAGTCATTCCCTAGGGCAGACTCATTCTCTCCAGGTTTCACTATGATTAGTGACGAAGGAATGGCCCATTTAGGTGAATGGTATAGGTTCAACAATCAGGGACCTGCATTTCCTAAGGAAAATTCATTCTCTCTAGATTGCACTATGATTAGTGTCGGAGGAATGGCCCAATTAGGTGAATGGTCCAAGCTCAGAAATCAGGGACAATTATTCTTCTATGCTTGGGAGGAATAGTCCAGATAGCCCATGGATGATGTTTTACCTTCTGAGAGAATGTTCTCTTCCATATCTCACAAATGTGAGTGGAAGAATGGAACAAATGATATGATTGTTGTAGAGACTGTATGTCTCTGGAAAATAGTTGTATGCTACNCTACTGTGATGGATGTGATCCACTGATATTGACTGTGTGTCACTGGTTAGTAGTAGTGTTCTGCTAAGAGCGGTTTTGTACTACTGGATATTACTTGTATACTGCTATGAATAGGCATAGTCATGTTCTACTAGATGGCATTGTTCTGATTGCCATGAAGACTATCTAGTTGGATAGTGATGATGGTGCTCGTGATTTGATCATTAGATAACTTGTGTAGCTATGATGATGCTACCGGTTGAATGGCTTGTTTGTGCTCAAGACCATTTCCTTTAATACCTCCCTAGCTAGGACTGAGTGTTGATATTATGGTATTTGCGGGAGGTATTTGTAAGTTTTAAACCTGTGAAGTAAAGCAATGCATATAGATTCTTAAGCAAAACAAAATTTAATCAATGGCTCATTCACATAATACACATAGATTTATACCGAAAACCCTCAACCAGGAAAACCTTTCTTATATTCATTTTATCGAATTTCACCATTCACTATACAATATATACAATGTTTTTAGGTATTTCGTAGATACCAAAACCTAATCCCTAAAACCGAGATTATTTTTAGTAAACCGCTTAAAATAGCAAAAACCATCCAAAAAACAAATTTCAGGGCACTGCCCTGAACGCTACGCATAACCAAGGGGGGTAATACCTGCCCCCCCTTGGGACCCCCCCAAGGAAAGTGCCCGGTGTACAAGGCACAAACAAAGCACTAGTACGAGGGATCGTCAGAAGCAGTTGTCATATCTAATGTGCCGACACACATACATGCAAAGAATATAACACATACCCAATAGTATTGACCTCTACTTATAACCTTTGACGAGACTAGAATATTTCAGGAAGAAAGAGAAACCCTAAATCCTTGGATAATAACCCTAGAAGACAAGTCGACTTAATATAGTAATTAATATTGAGTTATTATCCCCCAGGAAGAGAAGTCGACCCAGTCAGTTAAGATGGAGCAGTATAAATAGAGGGTGATAGAGCTCATTTTTTACTCACTCACTCATGACTACATAAGGAAAATAAGTGCACATTAGTGAAGAAGAACTATAATTGTTGCAGTAGTGACTTTTTCTTCAGTTATTGGTTTGGACTTTCTTTTTGGTGTTTGGTTATCCTTGCTTGGTGCACTAACCTTGGTTAGCTATTGGTCTGCTACTAGAAGTATTCTGTCTGTCAAGATTAAGGTGCTTGGGGCTGGCCTTTGTGCCTATGGTGCCTCTCTAAGTATGCTCATTTTTGTGCCTTACCCCACCCTTTTACACCAATACTAATAGCACAATTTTTCCTTGATCATATTTTCAAGTTACATGGCATGGCCACCTCTATTGTATCTGATCGTGACCCCAATTTCACAAGAAAATTTTGTAAAAATCTATTTAAATTGTAGGGCACCCAATTGAACATGAGCACCACCTATCACCCCCAGTCCAACAACTAAAAGAAAGTGGTCAACAAATGTTTGGAAACCTACTTGTGGTTGTTTTTCTTTGGACTGTTGGTTATGGAGACCGATTATCTTCTTGATTCAGATGTCTTTGTTTTTTAGCTTTGTTTATACCCCATGAAGACTTTACACCTTGGTAGAATCTACACTCCTCCACGTGAGGGAGTGCAGAGGGAGGTTACCCCCCCTGCGGAGTCCGGGGGCAAGCAGGCCCCTGAAGGAAAAATTGCCTTGTAAATGTATATTGTAATTTAATAATAAATCTGGACCCTTCATTATAAGGTCGCAGATATGACGGTAGAATTTATGTTAGGGTTTTTTCCCCTAGAAGGCAACCCTCTTTTATGAGGGAAATGTATTGGCTATATATCATTGCAAATATTTTATTCTGAGGGAGGGGACTGTGAGAGAAAGAAGAGGAATTTGCATTTGTTGTGATGTAGGTTGTATCCCTTCATTTGTTGGATAACAATAAAGGAAGGACCTGGAAATTTCTCTGGTGGACGTAATCCACACTAGGTGAACCATGTATATATGTGTCTCTATTGTATTGTGTATTATTGATGCATTTGTTTTATTTTATTGCTCCATGATCTTGTTTTTCTAACAAATGGTATTAGAGCAAAAGGTAACTTGTAGGAAAATAGGATTCTTGGCTCAAGTGGGAGCAATGGCGGAAGATGGAAAGTTTAGGGTCGAGAAATTTAACGGCCAAAACTACCAGTTATGGAAGATGTAGATGGAAGATTATTTATATCAGAAGGATCTATTCCTACCATTGGGTGGAATAACAAAGAATCTGACAACCATGAAGGACAAAGAATGGGAGGTTCTTGAAAGAAAGGCACTAGGAATGATATGGTTGAGCTTGGAAGCATCGATGGCTTTCAATATTTCTAAAGAAAATACAAGGAAGGAGCTGATGGATGCATTGGCTAAACTCTATGAAAAACCCTCAACGTCCAATAAGGTATTTCTAATGAAGAGATTATTTAATATGAAGATGTCAGAGGTTGGGTCTGTTGTAGATCATTTAAATGAATTTAATATAGTTACTAATAAACTAAGTTTTGTAAAAGTGGACTTTGATGATGAGGTCAGGGCTCTTCTAATCTTGTGCTCATTGCTAGAAATATGGAACGACTTGGTCATGGTTGTAAGTAAATCTGTCTCAGGTTCAAACACTTTAAAATTTGATGATGTTTTTGGTGTTATCCTTAGCAAGGAAATGTGACAGAAAAGCACAGGTGAGACATCAGGTAATGCGTTAAACATGGAGAACATGGGAAGACAAAAGGATAGAGGAAAGGGCTTAGGGAACCACGATAATTCTGGAAGGGAATATCCAATCCAAACTTGGAAAGATAGAGTGTTGGAATTGTGGAAAGAAAGGAAATATGAAGAAAGACTACATATGTCATTTCTTTTCCATGATGTCATACTTTATTTCATCATCTCTCAGTGCCCTACTGAAAAAGGAAATGGGCTGCTCTAACCCTTCGACATTTTTCTGCAATAAAACAATTGCTATTGTGTCAAATGAAGCAAAAGAGAAAATCAGAAACTCCTTGGAGTAGTTAGGACTGATGAGCACAGGTGCTTCAATCAAGGCCTTCTTTATTTGGTCAAAAGATTTACGAGATTCAGAAGTCCATTTGATTTCATTTCCTTTCCTCAACATGGTTGTGATAAACTTCACCAACTCAGCAAAATTTGAAACAAACCTTCTTAGAAAATATTTTTTCCCCAAGAAAGACTAAACGTCTTTCTTGGATCTAGGGAGTGACAAAGTTTGGATAGCCTCTACCCTATTTGAATCAATCGTTACTCCCTCAGCTGACACAACGTGCCCCATTATTTTTTTGGATTTAGAGAGAGGCTAAATCTTCTACACTTCAAGAAGACTCTTTTTAGATGATCATAATGTTCTTTATCATATTGTGAGAACATTGTTATGTCATCCAAATAAATGACTACAAACTTGTCCTTCTCTCCAATAAAATTTATGTCCATGGCTCGCTGAAAGGTTGCTCCTGCATTCATCAATCCAAATGGCATCTTAGCATACATGAATGTACCCCAAGGAGTGGTGAAGGTTGTCTTCTCTCCATCTTCAGGTAAGACAAAGACTTGATTGTAGCCAAACAAGCCATCAATCATAGACATTTTGGATGCACCTGTCACCCTTTGTAATATGTGTTCCATCTTGGGCAAGGGGTAAGTATCTTTCTTAGAGTTTCTGTTTAGATTTCAGAAATCAATGATTTATCCATTCTTCTTTCTCACTGGGACCAAGGTCACCACCCACTCAGAAAATCTCAAAGGAATGATAATCTGGGCATCCAAAAGATTTTTTACCTCTTTCTCCATAATAGGCAGTAGCATAGGATTTATTTGTCTCCGTTTCTGCGTAAATGGTTTGGCTTCCTCCTTCAGTGGGATCTTATGCTCGATGATACTTGTGTCATATGTTATGAGGTCTTCATATGTCTAGGAAAACACGTAAGAAAATTCTTTTAACAACTCATTGTAATCATATCTCTATTCTCTTGACAGGCTGCTTGACAATTTGACAAATTTTGGGTCCTTCTTTGTACCAATATTACACTCAGATACATCAACACCATCAGTTGAGCCTTTAAACTTTACTGCCACATAGTTCCCATCAAACAATCTTTCCAAAGGAACTAGTCCCTTTGGAATGTGGTTGGTAGGCAACTGAACAATATGGTGATGAGCAATTTTATTTAAAAATACATAAGCATGAGGGTTACTTTCATAATCATGATCCTGATCAATATGTAATGCAGAGAACTCATCAATGAACTCAAGAAATTTTTTGATCTCAAGATCATCCTCAAACACCTTCCAATGGTTGACATTGTCAGGTATAGAGGGTCTATATTTCACCTCTACATCATACTTGAGTTTAGGTGGAAGTGGGACTCGTAAATAGCTTGCTAAAACAACCAAAGAATCATCCATGGTATTCTCCTCTCTTGGAATAAATGAAATTTTGAAAGCCAAGAAGAAACTGTCAACTAGGTCCCACACTTCGTTTCTGTAAGCTCTGAGCCTAGGATGCTTAGCCTGGTAAATACTTCTGATCTGATGAACAATTATATCTGCATCTCCAAATACTGATAGCTCTTCTATCGCCATGTCCTTTGCAACCCTTAAACCTAAAATAAGAGCTTCATACTCTGACACATTGTTGGTAGCTTCAAATTTTAACTTGTAGGATAAGGCTATGGTCTCTTGACACAATGAAACAAAGACTACTCCAACACCAACACCTTCCTTAGAAGAGGCTCCATCAAAGAACATCTTCCAAACAGGGGTAGTTGGAGGAGGGATTTCACAAAAAGCAATGGACTGTTTTTTGTTTTCAAGAGGAGGTTTAGGAGTTTCAATCAACTGCAATATGTTGGATCCCAAATCAGTGTCAAAAGAAAAAATAGGATGGTAGGTGGGGTTTTCTTCATCATTGATGATGTACGTGAGTTGTGCTTCCCTGTAGAGTCTCCTTTGTTCACCCCCACTTCCCTGTAGAGTCTCCTTTGTTCAACCCTGAATACAGGAATGGTGGCGTATGAAAGGTCCATCTGCAAGGTTCCCCCTAGTCTCTTTATTGTAGATCTAGATAGGAGCATCCCGAAATTAGGGGGATCAACCACTACAATATCCATGATCACGCTCTTCATTGGTAGCTGGAACAGAGAAATTTCTAGGTCTTTGATAACCCCAAGGCAATTTACCTTCCTGGAGTTGAAAGAATACAGGTCATGGTAGGATTTTGTAACCTCCAACCCGAGCTCTTCCATGACAATCTTAGGCATAAGATTGTGAGATTCCCCTGAATCCATCAAGCAGTCATACATCACCTTATCATGGATGTTCAATGAGGTGTAGAAAGGAGGGGAGGAGCCGTCTCTATAATCTACCAAATGCCCTAATATGACAACTATCCTTTCATCTTGGAGGTTAACTGAGTCTGTGGAGTGAGATGCAGGTTCAGGCTGAAAAATCTTTGATAGGCACCTTCTAAAATCCTCATGCTTGACTAACTCTGAGAGAGGTACATGGATTCTAATCTTTTGAATATCATGCTCAAAGCTATAAGAGGAGGCAGGCTTCAAAATCTCCTTCACCTCTAGGACATGACTTTTGACCACTGGTGGGGGGTCTGCGCCTTCCTTTCTTTGTTGTTTCCTGCTATATCTCTAGCAGGTTTCTTAGCTCTAGTAGGTCATTCAGGAATGTCAAGCTTTGTTTATTTCTTCTTGGATCTGAGGTTATATCTATTCGAATCGCTGCTGGTCTTTTCTCCTTTTCTCAACTCATTTAGTTGATTACTTATGAGGTCTTCTTCGCATGCAGAATGAGTTAAATGAGGGGATGAAGAGGTATCTCTAAGGCCATGAATCTCATGATCAATATCTTCTTCCTCTTCATTTTCATCCGTAACCAGGTTATTTTGGAGTGGAGTTTGGATTTTCTAATCATCTCTATCCCTATTTCTTTGATCTCTTTGGATGATATGAGGGGCATTAATTGGTCTTTTGAAACTACCCCTATTATTAGTATTTTGGGAATTCCTATAGCTCTTCTTTCCTTCTAATTCGATCTTTTCCATTCTAGTAGAAAGTGATTTTAGTATCTTGGTCACTTCATCCGTTTGAGGGGGGGCAACAGAGGAACTAGAAGTCGGAGTTTCATACCTACCTTTTCCTTTGTCTCTATCAGCTTTACTACTAAGTTTGTCAGCTGCCAATATATTGGATCCTACTTCAAGGCATGCATCTTGCATATGAACCAAGGAGGTAGCTCTTTTTTTTCTCAACTGGAGGCAAAAATGAGGGTCGAAAGCATTAGCATAAGTCATCTTGGCAGAGGTTTCTGTAGGTTTAATTTCAGTGGGAATATTTTTATACATCTTATTAAATCTCTTCAAAAAGTTTGAAACAGATTCCCCCTCTTCTCTCTTAAGTGCCCTGAATTCTGTAATATAATAAATGAGACGTTTTTTATTCCCCCGGTATCTTAAGAATGATTCATCCAGAGCAACAATCTCGTCAATATATCTAGGAGGCAAGTCCTTAAACCAGTCCCTGACATCACCATCAAGGCTTTGTACAAAAACTCTTATCCACACATCTTCATTTTCGATGACTTGAATCTCTGCAAATCTATAAAAGGATGCAAGGTGCTCTTTTGCAGTCACATCTCCCTCCCTTGTGAACTGGGGCATGTACTTAAGGTAGTCCATGGCTGGGAGAGCATTCATAGGCTGAGGTAAAACCAGAGGGGTGTATCTATCATCCAATATCTCAACCATCCTATTGCTAGGAGGATTAGCACCTGCCATTTGGACGTGAACTAGAGGAGAACCAGGAGGAGATGAAGTTCGGATAGGCGAGACTGGGGCTATGCTTCTGGGAGAAAAAGGAAAATGCTGAGCATTAGGAGATAAAGATGAGGGGATAGAGGTAACAGAGGTTTCCCCTTATGTAACTACAACAACTCTTATAGGAGGAGTGGTAGTAAAGTCTGGAGTAGAAAAGTATTCTAAGGTCAAAGCTCTCTCCTTACACTTCACAACTTCGGGGGAGAAAGGGGTGTCTAAGCTCTCTCCTTCCAAACCAAGAATAGAAGGGGAGAAATCGATAGGAAAACTCCCAAAACTTAAATTTCTTGAAACTCCAACAGTTTGTATAATAGAAGAATCAGAAACTGTTACTGTCATTTGTAAAGAGGGATTATGCAAATTATCAAAAAAACTTGGTACAGTAGTGGAGGTACCTTTTTGAACGGTCTTTCCCTTTCTGATAATTTCCTCTAGGTTAGCTTTAGACATTGCTAGAGGAAGCAGTGAAGTGGACCTCGTGTGTCTTCCTTTAGGAGATAGAACTAAAACAGTGGAGTCGCCAGGTGCAAGTTGCAATCTTTTGTAATATACCGGATATAAAAATTATGCAAAACATAAATAAAATGCTAGAAATGGCAAAATAACAACAATATAACCAGAACAATCACCACAATAGCACTGAAATGATATAAGAACAACAATAGAAATAACACTTTGATTATGAAAGCAATGTTCACAGGCCTCTTCGAGGGGGAAACCTCTAGTTGAGCATCGATCTATTACAATATTATCCAAGCTAGGGTTCTCATACCCTCGACTCCTATTTATACTAAATATGTTTATTAAAAGAAGCATCTAGAAGAAGATCCTTCAAGAAGCGGAAGCTTCTATTAGGTCTTCTTACATCCACTTTATTCTATTTTATTGAAAGGCCTTATTAATATTGACCTTTATTACATCCGAATATATTGTTCTACCTATGTGCGGGTTAGGACCCTAACATGTCCGCCCCCTTAAAGACAGCCTTGTCCTCAAGGCTTGAGATGAGGAAATTGTTGCAGAA
>JASDQU010947128.1:43381-55935 GCA_032191745.1 Picea mariana
ACAACACTTCCTACCATACAGCTACTCGCATGACTCCTTTTGAAGCGGTATATGGACATAAGCCACCTTCAGTTCTCTCATACTTACCGGGTACCTTGAAGGTCCAGGCGGTTGACCAAACACTTATAGTTTGAGAGGATATTCTTTGTACCCTTAAAGAAAACTTGGTCATGGCACAAAATCGCATTAAGCAACAAGCAGATCAAGGTCGCTCTGAACGTCTATTTGCAGAAGGGGATCAGGTGTTTCTGCGACTGCAACCATACAAGCAAACTTCCCTCAAGGCCGAGCATTGTCAGAAGCTAGCGCCCAAATTTTATGGCCCTTATAGAGTTCTCAAGCATGTGGGACAAGTCGCATATCAGTTAGCTATGCCCAGTCAGTCGAAGCTACATCCATTTTTTCATGTTTCATGCCTAAAGAAGGTGATTGGAACTAGGTGCCAAATTCAAACCAACCTTCCCGAGTTAGCTGAAGAAGGATCCATTTGGCTACAGCTAGAAGCAGTTTTGGACCAGTGTGAGCGTCGCCTGCGTCAGAGAACCATCAAGGAAGTGTTGGTCCAGTGGAAAGATACGACTCCAGCAGATGCCACTTGGGAACCAGCTACCATTCTACAACAGTTTCCACATCTCAAGCCTTGAGGACAAGGTTGTTTTTAAGGGGGTGGACATGTTAAGGTCCTAACCCGCACATAGGTAGATCAATATATTCAGATGTAATAAAGGTCAATATTAATAAGGCATTTCAATAAAATAGAATAAGGTGGATGTAATAAGACCTAATAGAATCTTCCGCTTCTAGAAGGATCTTCCTCTAGATGCTTCTCTTGATAGACATATTTAGTATAAATAAGGGTTGAGGGTATGAAACCCTAGCTTGGAGATTATTGTAACAGAGTGTTGCTCGATTGGAGGTTGCCCCCTCGAAGAGGCCTGTGAACATTGCTTTCTAAATCAAAGTGCTATTTTTGTTGTTGTTCTTATATCATTTATGTGTTATTGTGGAGATTATGCTAGATATATTATTGTTATTCTGCCATTTCTATCATTTTATTTCTGTTCTGCATATTTATTATATCTGGTATCTTGCATTTTCCAATTTCCTCTTGATTGCTAACTTCTTTCTGTCTTTACTTCTTCTAGGTTTCTTCAGGATTGATTTTGATTTTGGCTTATCTTACTGATGTTTCTTATGTAATAACTTCCACGTTAATTGTTACCATGGGTTGTTGATGTACTTCATCCTTTCATGTGTATTGTCTTGTAGTTTATTGTGATAGCAATCCTTATCTTGTTGTTCTTCCATAGGTATAGTTTTTCCTTGAACATCTTATAGATATAAAAAATATGTACAGAAACTATGTAAACATGGTATGTACAAGAACTGTGAAGAATATTGTTACCTTGTCTTAGAAGAAGAAGTATGTTTCACCCTGCTTATTCTTCTTTGAAGGTTCCTTTTCTTCGGAAACTGATGCTTCGTGTGTCTCCTTCCTTTTCTTCAAATCGAGACAATGATTCTTGTAGTGACCATACTTTCGACAATTGAAGCATTGTAATCTTGACATATCTCTTGATTTGGTTTCTTCCCGGAGCCAAAATTCTTTTTATTCATGAATTTCTTGAATCTTATTGTGAAGGCTTGATCATCGTATTTATTTTGAGGTTTCTCTTTTGCATTGATCCTTGATTTTTCTTGTGCACAACAAGTCCAAAGTTCTTCAAATGTAGGATACTTCTTCCTTGTGTTCATGCTTGCGGCAAATGCATCCCATGTCACGGGAAGACCATTGAGTACTATATTTACCAATTCCTTCTCTGAGATGATTTCTTCAATGGCTTGTAGTTTATCTCTTAACTAAGAGATCCTCACAAAGTATGATGTTATGTTGTCATCATCATTCATCTTCATGTCACGGAGCTCATTCTTTAGACTCATTACTTGTCCAATGTTTATGATTGAGAAGAGGTTTGTTAGGGCATCATACATCTTCTTAGATGAGTCAAGATGGGAGATATAGGGTATCAAGTGGTATTTTATAGAGTCCACTATGATACTCATTGAATTGATGTCATTGTCTTTGAACTTCTCCATAACTGCAACGTTTTGCGGCTCCTTCTCTTTTCCTTCTTCAAACTTTGGTTCCACGATCTTTCCTTTCACGATATCTAACACTTTATTCTTGGCAAGAATGAGGTCAATCCTTTTCTTCCACGTTTTGAAGTTAGAAGCCCCATCTAACTTGTTTTCTGACTTCGTAGAGTAAGTCATGGCTGCTTTGACTTGGTCAACCCTAGATTTGACCAAAAAAACCAAATTTGACGTCTTAGCTTGCTGAGAGTACCAGGATATGCACTAGGATAGGGCGCACTAGTCTATACAGAAATTAGGTCAATCCCTTCACTTAGGGTGCTTTAACGAGATGGTTAGGGTTTTTGTAACTGCACCTGCTAGTAACCCTAGCGGCAGTGCTTTAGTAATTGCTCCTGCTAGAAACCCTAGCGACAGTTCTTCAATGAGCTTAGTATCCTTATGGCTATGCTCCCTTCCAGTGGTTAGACTGAATGAAGGAGGTGTGGGCCCATAACCTGTTAGAATATGATGAATGTGATCATTTAACCATAGACAATATCACTATTGTCACCCAACCATAGGCCGAAGCCACCCCCGAGCACCTTAACCTTGACAGAGAATCATTCTGGAAGCAAACCCTAGGCTAGATAGCCAAACAAAGGGTGGCACATATTTCTCCAAGAATAGTGCACCAAGCAAGACTAACAAGAGTTGATCAGAGAGTCCAAACTATAACCAAGAGAGAGTCCAAGCCAAAACCGAAATATTCTAGCTGCAACAGCTGCAACAACAACTCTCCTCCAAACTTGCACACAAACTGGCTAACTGCAGTGCGCACAAGTGTTGCTTCTGTAGTTCTGAGAATGCCTCCCAGAATGAAGACTGACCTCCTGTATTTATACTAAAACTGGCAAACTTCCTGGGCCGACTTCTCATTATGGGTGCCTATTTACTTAGTATATAATATTTCCTTTAGCCGACTTCTTCTCTTGGAGGCTAATAACCTAATACAAATTATCTTCTTGAGCCAACTTGTATTCTAGGGTTAATAGCCAACTAATTAGGGTTTCTTCTTTCTTCCCAAAATATTCTATTGTCGTCATGTTTACATGAGGAGGTAAATACCTCCCGCAGCTACCATAATATCAACAGGCTGATGTAGGAGTCCGGAAGTCAATTTCCATATCTTGGAAGCGAGGGGAACTGTTTGCAGGTCAAGTAACACTGGAAGTGCAGTCCGCATGTCCGAGAATCTGCAAGCGAAAAAAGTCAGGCAAGTATGGAATTGGAGGTGCGAAAGAAATTCCAAGAAACGATGAAATATGGAAAGGGGACGCAAGGGTTTCAAAACGGGGTGACAATAGGTCCCCAAGAGACGTAAGGACCCGAAGGTCAAATTGAAGGTCTCGGAACTTTTGTGTGCAAACTGTGTATCACGGAAGAGGGTATGATGTGGGAGTGCAGCAACAAATTTGTATATGGAGGAGGTCCAGGTGTTGTTTGCAAGTGACAGAACAATGGAAGTTCAATATAGAGCCCGATTGTATGGGAATTCGTGATTTGAAAAGTGCCTAGGCATCGAATGGCTACTGGTTGGTCGGAGTCGCATTTTTGGAAAAACGACTAAGTAAAGAGAAAGAGAGAGTAGAGGGGAAAAAGAAACAACAATTTGGTCAAGTATAGAAGAGGGAAAAGAAGGTCCAATATATTCAAATCTGCAATAGATATTCCATTTACAGGCAAGATCTTTTTTGTATGTTGCTAGATAAGTTGTATACATATTGCATATACTTGGAAAGAAATCTGAAGGTAGCAGGCACATGAAACAACATCTAGAAATTTGAAATTTCTTAAACCCGCAAACTCGATGATCTGCTAAAGAGATGTCAATAAATTGTCAAGTGTGGAAAGCGACCGGACGAGCTTCAAAATAGGGTGACGGGTTTCTGAGGAGCCGTAAGGCCCCGAGTGTCAAATTGTATATATCAGAACATTTTGGTGCAAAATGTGTAACATGGAAGAGGGGATGATGTGGGAGTCCAGAAGTAAATCTGCATATCGCAGAAGTTGGAGTGTTATTTGCAGGTCATAGAACAATGGAAAGTACATTTTAGACAAAGGGGAAGCACTCGGTCGAAACACGTGAATCTGCCAACTCGTGCAGCAAGGAATTTTCAGAAAAAACGATTAAGTAACCAGGAAAAGAAACTACAGGGGATAAAAGAGTGGGAAAATAGAAAGGTGGAGGGAAATTTTCATAAGCACGAATCGGTTTCAAACAAGCCCCATTGTTGCAAAACCATCATTTTCTAGTAATTGTCAGCAAATGCTTTATTGAAGATTAGATTTTATTGCAACTTGTGGGTGTAAGTGTGTTCTTGATACATTCTTCCAGGATTGTAACATATTAACTTAAGTATTAAACTTCTTGCATTATGGGTTGTTAGCATTAAAGATTAATAATTGCATGTCTAGAAACAAAAATGACGATCTTGATGCAACGTTGTGATTTGGTATTGCTATGTTCTATCTGTATTACAAATAGAATTGAACGTTGGTTTGAAACTGTGTGTAATTCATTTTTTGTTTGCATAAAATCTTGATGGATCGACACAATACATTGTCATATAATTGTTAGATGCTCCATTTTAGAGAAAATTACCTAAGCAAATACAATATCGAAGAACTACGAGACTACCAAACCATGTCAATGAGAAAAGGTGTTAAATACATAAAAGAAGCAGCAACCAAGACTCCAAGGAATTTTTTTTTAATAGAAAATCCATTTAAAAAAAAAAAGAACACTGAACACTATATATCTATCCTTAGAAATTGGACTCAGTTCTTTGTGCCAAAACATTGAACATATCTGCCACAAACACAGGCATGGGATCCACAACATGCAAGAGCCATCGAGATGCTCTTCAACATGCATACAAAATTGATTACCGTGCTTTTTTTTAGGAAATCCTTGCAGTTTTCTCCTCGATGGATCATCATGTGGTAAAATTGATAGTTCTCAGAAGCTTTGGGTGAGGAGGAAGACAAAAAACATTGCAGGGAAAATGGAATAACCCTTAACTGAAAGTTAGGACACACTAAGAAACCGCCTCTCCACAGTCAAAAACTTCAGGGACAGAGGTTGCACGTGCAATTCCAGAGGCCCAAATTAGTCCATTCTGGGTGGAAGGAGATGACTAGTAGGAATATGTCTTGCACTAGTGGGAGTTCTGGTTCTCAATCCCTATGATGTTAATTGTATATCCAGAGAACATGACAGTAGTCCCACAATTGAATAGTTTTTTGGCTTGAAATATATCTCTGGGAGAATCAACATATCATTTCCTTACAGTGAAAGACTTCCGTCCATAATAGACTAATTTGGACCTCTGGAATTCCTACTTTTGAGCTGCAAAGAGGCTATTGCATTCAACGTCAGTTTATTTTCTAAAACTCCTTCTTTTGGTGTTGTCAGGACTGCCATCATTGAGCCGAGAAGTTCTACCCATTATGGTTGATTTCAATTTGGGCGCAGGAGTGGGAACAGTATCTGCATTTCCATCATCCATTGTCGTATCATCGTCCATCATATCTTCTTCTTCCGGCTGGGAATCCATGGAATCAACCCTTGCACCAGCCATCAATGCAACTGGGCAGGTTCTCTGAGCAGGCAGGGTTGCCTTGGAATTCTTTGGCTTGAAATATATCTCTCGATGTACCAAGGGACCATCTCCTTTTTTGCTCATGGGCAAAGGGATATGAGTAGTAAGAATATGCCCTGGAATACTGGAACCTCTGGCCATCATGCTCGAAGTTGTTTACTGTATCTGGACAGAACTGCTGCCACAAGTTAACGAGAATTTATGTTTGCTCCAGACGATGTTTGAAATGAAAATTGGGGAGGGATAATATACCCCTCCGCAAATCCTGGTTTAATGTGTATCAATGGAAGATCTCCTCGAGACTTTCGTTGATCAATGACAATCTCCAAGGTTCATGTGTAATGAGTTGTTACCATTAAAGCTCACTAATTGCATATTTAGAAAAAAGTGCGAAGGTGGCAGTGATGATGAAGAGCGATTAAGAATTAGATATTTCTTAAAGGTTCCAACAGGTCGACGCATGAAAGAGATTGCATCATGTTTGAATTGAATACTTGGAAAGGATAACACTCTTCTTCGCAAATCTTGGTTTAATTCGTAGTAATAAAAAATCTTCTCCGGCCTTCCCAACATTAATGACAATCTTAACGGTTCATGCATGATGAACTAATAGCATTAAATCTTAATAATTTCATATCTAGAAATAAGTACGAAGGTAGCAGGGATGGTGAAAAGCGACCAAGCATTGTACATTTCGTCCACCCGCCAACCCACGAAACAGATTCCAAGAAATGCCCAAGTATGGAAAGCGGTCGGGCAGGTTACAAAAAAAAGGGTCACAAGATATACTGAGGAGACGTGAGGGGCCAATGGTCAAATTGTATCTCAGTGACATATTTTGGTCGTCAATTTGTATATCACAGAATTTCGGGTGTTGTTTGTACGTAGGGGAACAGTGGAAGCGCAATGTTGAGAGGGCAATTTGTATATTGCGGAACTTCGGGTGTTGTATATAAAAGCATGAGACATTTAGAAAAAGGACCAAGTAAACATAAAGAAAAATAAAACGAGATGAAGGGGAATTTGTTTGCTAATTTGTAAATCACGGAAGTCTGGGTGTTGTTTGCAGGCGACGGAACAATGGAAACGCAATGTTGAACTCACCTATGCGGGAACCCATGATTCAAAAAGTTTGTTCAATATGAAACGAGGAAGCGGTCGGTCGGTTTGGTGATATAAAAGTAACAATGGAAATCTGAAGACGTGAATCCACCAAATCCCACACCTAGACATTTTTCGAAAAATGAGTAAGTAACTAGAAAGGGAAAGTAGAGGGCAAAAAGAAAGCAGATGACAATTTTTAGAAGCGAGAATTTTTTTAAGAAATCCCCATTGATGTTCTTAACAGTAACTATGAAGTGCATTAAACATGTTAACAGGTTCTTCAATCAAGGAATAGATACAACGAACGATGTTTATAGTTTCCAAGATCTGTTTGTATAAGAGAAGCGTTGAAAAGTTACAAGAAAATCAATTTTTGGAAGTTTAAGTAAAGTTTTTGTACTGTTAGCTTCACCGCAAGTATAACAACGACGAATTTGAATTTTAATGTCCTCGTTCATATGATTGTTCCATTAGACTTCGCATAGTATATATTCTTTTATTTCAATTTGTTTGCTAATTTGTAGATCGCGGAAGTCTGAGTGTTGTTTGCAGGCGACAGAACAATGGAAACGCAAAGTTGAACCCGTTTATCCGATAACCCACCTATTCGGAAACCCGCGATCCAAAAACCTTGTACAATATGAAAAGGGGAAGCAGTCGGCCGGGATGGTGATACAAAAGTAAGTGGAAATCTGAAGACGTGAATCCGCCAACTTCTGCACCTAGAAATTTTCCAAAAAACGAGTAATACATACTAAATATATACTTTTATAAAGTATGGACATGATATTTTATAGAGCACGTACAGATCCCTCATTCCATACTTAGCCAATTTTTGGATCGTGAGTTCTCGGGCTGGTGGGCTCAAAATTGGGCCTCTATTGTTTAGTGTCCTACAAATAGCACCCAGAGTTCCGCGTTATGCAAATTGACAGACGGACTTGCGGGCTGGCTAGCTCAACATTGCATTTCTATTGTTCTGTGTCCTCCAAACAACACTCAGAGTTCCACGATATACAAATTGACAAACGGACTCCAGGGCTGGCGGGCTCAAGATTGCGATTGTTTACGGATGGTGATCCCTATAAACTATCTAACATTATCTAAAAACATTATTTTCAAATACTAAATTATTAATATTAAGTATTGATATTGTACAATTTAATTACACAAAATTATTAAAGGATGTTAAATCTCTTATTTAAAAAAAAAATGAAGTATACAAAACAAAGTTTTTTTAAATTCTATCACTGCAAGTATAACAACGACCAATTTGAATTTTAAGAGCCTCTTGTTGATATGATAGCTCCATTGGAATTCACACAATATATATTCATTTATTTCAAATTTTTGGATCACGAGTTCTCGGGTTGGCGGGTTCAAAATTGGGCCTCTATTGTTCTGTGTCATACACATAGCACCCAGAGTTCTGCGATATACAAATTGACAGACAGACTTGCGTACTGGCTGGCTCAACAATGCACTTCTATTGTTCTGTGTCCTCAACAACACTCAGAGTTCCGCAATATACAAATTGACAGACGGACTCCAGGGCTGGCGGGCTCAAGATTGCGAATGTTTACGGATCGTGATCCCTATCAACTATATAACATTATCTAAAACCATTATTTTCAACTACTAAATTATTAATATTAAATATTGATATTGTACAATTTAATTACATAAAAGATGTTAAATCTCTTATTTTTTTTAAAAATGAAGTAAACAAAACAAAGCTTTTTTAAATTCTATCACCGCAAGTATAACAACAACCAATTTGAATTTTAAGGGCCTCTTGTTGATATGATAACTCCATTGGACTTCACACAATATATATTCGTTTATTTCAAATTATTACAGGAGATTAATTTTACCAAGTTCATCAAACAAGGAAAAGTGCTAAAACGAGCCACATACTACATTTGTGTCGCTGAGGTTATATTAAAGGGAAAATCATGTCCTCTATACTTTTGTGTCCTACAAACAACACCCAGAGTTCCACGCTATACAAAATGACATGCGGACTTGCAGGCAGGCTGGCTAAAAATTTGCAATTCTATTGTTATGTGTCCTCCAAACAACACTCAGAGTTCCGAGATATACAAATTGACAGACGAAGCATACAACCAAGAACCAAGTAAACTCCATACAGGCCGAAAGAAAGATCCCACAAGGTTCCATAGAGCAACACGCATCGATCTTTACATCAAACAATTTGATATCATTTTTGGACCGAACAATCTTGTGTGTGTGCAATCTCTAGAGCGAGATCTGAATATCTCAAGTTGATGTTTCAATCCATGCCGAGTTCCTTTTTTTTTTTCAATTAGGGCATCGAGAAAATGCGTATACCATACCATAAATGTATAGTTGGATACAAATGTTTATTTTATTCAGGCACTCGAAAAAAAATTGCAGAAATCTTGTCATGGCTAAATAGTTGAAACACAATTGTCGAACTTGGGCACCCAAAAAGCATGCAGGATCCTCCATGAAAGCAACAACCATCCACCATGTTTTTTTTCTTTAATTTGCACACCGAAAAAAATATGAAAAATCCTCACTGGGAGATGCAAGAAAACATCAAAATAACAACATCGATTGCATTTCTAATTAGATTCTCAAGTACTTGAGTCCGACGAACATTCATCTGGGTGTTGAAGAAATATTGCAGAGACACATTGCAAAATTATTACTCGGAGATGCAAGAAAACATCAAAATAACAACATCGATTGCATTTGTAATTAGATTCTCAATTACTTGAGTTCGATGAACATTCCTCTGGGTGTTGAAGAAATATTACAGAGACACATGAGATATTTCCATTTCTTGCCAAAGCTTGATTTTTTGTTTTTCTTTAGTCGATATGCAATATTGCATTGTCCTCATTTAAGGTAAATTTGTTGTGTATCCAAAAGTCGCGCAATATGTAGACAATGCTTGCCTTTTTCTATAGGTATGCTTCATACGACAATTCTGCTAACCCGGGAAGCACATCTTGTAACATAGGCTGCCTAATTGTACAATGCAATATGGTTGTGTTGCCCATGGTTCGGATGGCAGCATTGAGGCAATGTCCATATATATATGGACATTTTTCATTGCATCGCAGACAATCAATTGTATCATCACTTATCAAAGGGAAAGCAGAAGCAAGAGAGTTGCATTTCACACATGCTCAAAGGGGGTCGAGTACGCATTTGATGCAACCAAAATACCTTCAACCTGGAAATGCGAGCACAGAAATTAATACACTGAACAATATAATACACAACTACACCCCCACCCCCCAAAAAAATAAATAAACAAACCACAGAAATTTGGTGAAGGCTATTTGTATGAGCAAAGTGAGGATGATTCTGTATATGTATACGCACAACAGTTGTAGAGCTAGTTAGTTTCTTCAGATCCTGTACTATGTCTTCTCGCAACTCTGTTACAAATGTTACTTGGGTTGTGTGAAACATCCTTTCTCTAACATCCCTTTTCTTTGTTATATTTTTGAACAACATAAGTGGAAAATTTCCTTTATGCAAATGTTGTTCCATTGACAAAAACAAATTTGAATAGGTATCGAACAATTGCAGCTGCAACATGGAACAATGCAATATCTGTGTAACTTAACCGAGATACATGCACATGCGAAAGTAAAGGATAAAATTGGATATAGAGAATGTTACCATTGCATTTTCGTTGTCCGACTCTCCATCTTTTTATGGAGAATGTGTTGCGAGCCAAGTTTTATCGCCAGTGTGACAACTGCGCCAATGGTTCCGATTGGGTAAATGTCATTTCTCTGTGCAAGTTGGCTGATAGTTGCATCCGGGGAGAAACAATATTCTGAACAAACAACGGGAATTTTTTCCACAATACTTGTTTCATTGAGCGAAATAATCCAATCACAATCACCACGGTCATATACTATTTTGGAAAATATATTAAAATTTGTAATGGATATCCCATTACCCAAAAATATCTTTTCTGCATGTTTCTGGACAAGTTATGTAGGCATAGTCAGTGTGACTGTCATCATAGCCTCATTGTCTGTCATGTCAGCACGCATAATGGATCTAGTTTTGTTTTCCTTGTCTAAGTAGGTGCTATAGACAACCATTATGTCCCCGATGAACACTTGTCCAGTTCGGCGGTTGTTCAAGCACTCTATTGATAGTAGTTTGGGTGTTACAAGTCTAGACTTGGTGACAATTTTTGAACAGGAAAAGTAAAGTGAATGGTCGTGTGCATTATTTTTTTGTTTTCTTTTTTTCGTGACATAAATTTACAAGTAGACGCATAGCTTCGATGAAATATGGAGCCATAGTTTTGCAACCACACCTCTTAGTCTGTGGAACCTACGCTATGTTCGGCGTCTCGCTTGTACTTGTTGATACTTCTTGTGAATTGCAAAGCATGTATTGTAGATGACATCAACATATTCACCATGCCATAGATGAATAAATAGCTGGGGATATTTGTTTGGTAAACATACTAGGAACATAATGTATGCATCTTTACCTTTGGCCTTGTCGGTCTACTGATGTCTGAGATGACTGATTGTTGATGGCCATGTTACTAGTCCAACTTTTTCTGATGCAAGCATGTGTAGATGAACATCAGAAGGAATAAACAAGCATATACATTGTATACTGTCCATAATAGTTCTTAATGTCACATGCAGGGTGGAAGGATATGGAATACGAAATAGGGTGTCAAGGGATACTCAGGAAACATGAGGACCTAAGGGTCAAATTGTATGCCTCTGATTTTTTGACAAGAAAAATGTGTAACAATAAATAGGGCGTGATGGCGAGGCATGACGACCAATCTATATATCGTGGAACCTTGGAAGCCAAGGGAGCAATCTTGAACCTGCCAGCCCGACACCCGCAATCAATAAATTGGGTAAGTATGGAATAAGGTAGAAGCATTATTAACACATGAATTTGCCACCTGCTTCATAGGAATCAAGTAGTGACTGAGATTTACCCTCAGGAGCATTATGGTGTAAATCATGTGGAATTATGCCCATGATTTCCATAGGATGAATGAAGACGTTGAGGTCTGAACAACACAAGCACCCTCAAAATTGTCCTCCACATCACCCCGCCTCAGCGCATTTTTCTCTCACCACATCACCACACAGACATTTTGTAGCACTATGGCACTACGAAATTTTCTAAAGCACACATGCTATCAGCCTACCACCTGCAACACTCGTATTGGTCATGGAAGAAGATCTGTTGAGCCTCGAGGCACCGGGATTGACTCTCAGAAGTCATGGGCACCGTCAGAAGTATTCATGGGTTTCAGGCCTCATCCTGATCCCTATGAAGGTAGTTATTGAGGATGGGGGCGACAGTTGAGACCTCATCTCACCCCATAAATGGAAAACAAGCAAAGAGTGGTCATAAAGGCAGATTGTCAATCCGAAGCTTCCATTATGGGTAGATTTTCCTGTAAAGCACATAACTACGCCTGGCTTGAGTCTAACATGAGAAGGCCTACACAGTCTGGCAGAGCAAACACCGTTTGAAGGCTTTGAAGGCAGTGATCCAATCACACTCCTGGTGGTTGCAGCATTTTTGGGTATTTATAGACAGTTTTGATATTTTGTTAAGGTCGAATGGTTGAGCTAGTCTCCTGGCTATTGTAA
Source organism: Picea mariana (assembly GCA_032191745.1). Lineage (NCBI taxonomy): Eukaryota > Viridiplantae > Streptophyta > Pinopsida > Pinales > Pinaceae > Picea > Picea mariana. Next base: position 55,878 of record JASDQU010947128.1, read on the forward strand.
TATTTTTATGAAGAACACTGGTTCCCTGGTTATGTATTTGTTTTTGAGACATCTTGGT